>JADWQK010000992.1:0-23413 GCA_017933935.1 Sesamia nonagrioides
TGTAAATAATATTATAGTATATGTATTTGTTTTTTTTTATACGATAGTTTTATTTTTTACAATTTACGTATTTGTTTTATTAAACGAGAACAATAATATAATTTCAGTCTTGCCTGAGCCCAAAAAAAAAACATCAAATCTTTTTTTTATGTAGGTTTCCTGTCTGCAGAAATTTATTTGACCCTGATTACGTTTTCCCTTAAAATAATAAATATTGATAAATTAACCTTTATTATATTATTTTTCTATCCCTTTAACCATCTGACTTAGCTAACTTTCTACTAGACTAGACTATCTATCTCTAGCCCAGGCGTATCTGAGCGGGCGGTGGTATCGAATGATGTTGGTACTATCCGCAACCTATGCAGTAAAGATGCAGATTTCTCGCGGCATATTGCGCTTTAGCGCACGCGCCGACAAATATCGCCGAAGCACCACAGAAACGCAACCGCAACAGCACCCTGAACGCGCAAATAATGACAGAAACTGTAAAGAACTTTGCCCCATAATAAAATTCATTTACAAATAAGTAATATGCAATTGTGCAGCATCTTATTGCTTTTGCATTACTGATTACTAAACATTTGTTCTAATGTTTCTAGAACTTATGGTTTCTCATTAAATCTAAAAACGTTACAAACACTGATTATAAGTTAATAGCAGTTTAATATTTTTAAAATAAATTATATTGATGTGGTATTATTGTGTCAGTACGGGTTTAAACTTTAGTGGTTTTCCGTTGCTGTATAAGAATAATCCTATATTTTTTGTGTAAATGATAAATAAAAAAGAGGGTATTCTGCTATTACAGAAACTTCTTATTAGGTAGTCGTTGTCAGCAAGGGTTGGTTTAAATTTAATAACTAATTGGTTTAAAGACTAGGTTCATTATGGTTACCCCTAAGATGACCCTTTTACCTTTACCTGATTTTCAAATACCCACTTAGTATTTCACCTACCCTAAGGTGACCCTCGGACCCAAACATTTGTATACCACGCTACGTATATATGCTCTTAATTTAGTATTATTTAAAGGAAATTTGAAACGGTTGTTAGTGAAACAGCAGCTATGATAGAACTATGCTAGTTAAAAATAACTCTGAACTAAGTACTTACTTAACAAACATGTTGCAACAATACCCACGAATGGAGAAGAGTTTAGTTTTAAGATTCTAATGATGACACAATAAATGTGAACACAATGTAGACATTCGGATATCAATGTATGCACCGTCCATCGTTCACTAAATCACAAGCAATCATCATACCTAATCCGTGGTAAGTAGCACAAAGTCAGCGACTGAGCGAGAATCGAATTAGGTAAACACAATAAAAAGCATAGACAAAAAGTGAGGCGTGAAGGTAAACATCAAATTATAGGAACAAAGAGTATAACGGAGAGCGATTGAATGACAATGACATTGACATTTTGAATTTCGCGCGTCAATACGCACATCAATTCTTTCAATTCAAATCACACTTTCTTTACAAAAAATCTATTTTTACGAAACTGTAATTTTGATAACTATTCGGAAAATAATTTTAAGTGATTTAATCAACTATAGGTACATTACGCAAAGTTTAAATACGTGATACCAGGTTTTCTTTTACAGGTATTTGGAACTTCTCATTTCTTGTGCATCGTACGTAATCATCATCATCATTATCAACCTTTTTATCATCCCACTGCTGGGCACGGGTCTCCTCTAATGCTATTTTAAAATAAATGGAAATGTGTGGTAATTGAAACAGGAAAATTCTAAAAATTTTGCTCCAATGTATTTTTTTAATTTCTTCTGTAGCCGCAACGCAATGCACACATTTTACCAAAGAAATCACCGCTGTTAGTTCCATTTTCAATTTTGAAATTTTTTTTTTTATGATTCTTGGAGTCCTTATTCATGACTATTCTAATTATGAAAAAACCGGCCAAATGCGAGTCGGACTCGCACACCGAGGGTTCCGCCGTACAAACGTAGCGGTTTACAATTTATGACGTACTAGCTTTCCGCCAGCGGCTTCGCCCGCGTGGAGTTCGGTTATATCACGCTGTTTAAATTCCCCTCGGGAACATCAAATTTTTCCGGGATAAAAGGTAGCCTATGTTCTTTCTCAGGGTCTAAAGATTGTCTGTGCCAAACTTCATCAAAATCGGTTGAAAGGTTTAGGCGGGAAAGCGTAACAGACAGACAGAGTTATTTTCGCATTTATAATACTAGCATTGATTTATAATTTTTCACAGTTTAGAGGCAATTAGATTTAAGAAGTGTTTGATATGAATTTCAACTTTAATATCTCTACGCGTTCATGTGAAAAAGGGTAGGTACTAAGTTTATAATTATTAAAAAAATATTTCATGTCATGTAAGCAAAAATAATATTTTAATATTTTATGTAACTTCAAATTTATCATTTTCACAATTTTTCCTTTATCTGTCTGTACTATAATATAACGTTGCTTCATGCCGAATTTCAAGATTTTGAGTTCACGGGAAGTACCTTGTAGGCAAAGAGATTTAAGATATATAGAGAGGGCATGTGTCAAAATGGCATAGAAAACTGTGATCCCATGGCTCAGTTCCGCCATCTAGTACAATATAGCAAAATTAGATCGACAATTGGAGACATCAAATAGTAAAAATAAAATAAGTTTATATAAAATATATTCAGCTATTGCCCGGTAGGTGGCCAGTGTGGTCTATGTTGCCACATCCGATTTAATACCCTAGTATAGTTCAAATGGCGTAAATAAATATTGAAAAGTAAACAAATTAAGTGAAACTTGTCTTGTACAAACAAAAACTGTTTTAGAATTTTATTCGCTACTATTCATTTACCGTGACACCGTCTATTGGCATTTTAGATGTTTTATGCTTACGAATTATTTTAACGCTCAGTTTATTGCGATTTTTTAGTGTAATAGACCTTTTAGGCCATAAAGCGCATTTTGTTTTGCAATTTTCGTTTGCATTTCGTTTTAGCAAAATTATTCTTTTTACACGTTTGTTTGCAAATATTTTTAAATGGCAATGCAAAAAACTGTGGTAGGGTTTGTATCATTTCGATATAAAGTTATCGATAATATTCAAAGAAGTTACTACGACGGTGTTTTGTCGCATTATGATAGCTTGAAACAAAAAATTAGGAAGCAGAATAATTATGGGTAATTTTAAGTTTACAAGTTTCTTATTTATATAATTCTTTTCATATAATAGGCGTTAAAGTTTAAAATTGCCGATTAGTACTGAAAATCTAAATAATTGCTTATTTTTTAATTTTTAAATAATTCATTTATAATCAATATATAGGAAGGTCGTTTATGTCTTTGTGATAGAACTCTGAGGATCTAGACTGCACAAACTGTGTGAAAGCAGAACTGCCTCCTGGGAAGAAAACTTCTTGTCACGTAGATAATTGTCCAAATCACGACAAAAATGGTAGTCTGCTGGAGCAAGACCTTTACCAGATAATGGTACGCCATTATCTTTAAAAACGGCAAAAAAATCACGGTTATTGTATGGGAGCCCGCCTTCAGTATTTATTTTATTTTAATTATTTATTTATAATTTGAATATATAACCAAATATTCTGTGAACATTTTAAGCGTCTATCTGTTTCCGTTATTAATATGGAGCAAAAAACGGCAAAAATTCACGTTTTTTGTATGGGAGCCCCCTTAAATATTTTATTATTTTTATTCTTAGTACTAGTTGTTATAGAGGCAACAGAAATACTAACACAATCTCTGGAAATTACAACTGTCTTGCTATTACGGTTTATGAGATACAGCCTGGTGACAGACGGACAGACGAACAGAGAAGTCTCATGAATAGGGTTCGTTTTACCTTTTAGGTACGGAATCCTCAAAATCACAAAGTAGCTCGCAATCATTGTACTACATATACATACCTACATATTTTATGAATATATTTCATTATAAATAAGTTATGTAATCTATGTACTTATCCACTTAACCGTAAATTTTATTCCAATTTTTACGGTTAAGTAGAAAAGTACTGAAATTAATAACTTACTATTTCATTTCTAATACAAGGTACCGATTCTTTTTTTTTTTTTAATTTGATCGACAAGTCTTTCCAAAGTAGATAACTTCTCTTTTAAAATGCATTGAGCATAATTTCGACAAATGAGCAGTACTTGGCTTAGAAGTTTGATATTTTCACAGCTTAAAGGGACAATAGACCCGAGTATTTCATGTGAATTTCAGCTTGATACGTCTACACGTTCTTGAGATAAAAGGTCTTGACAGACAGACAGACAGACAGACGGACAACAAAGTGATCCTATAAGGGTTCCGTTTTTTCCTTTTGAGGTACGGAACCCTAAAAAGACTTCTAGGTATGTATCAAACAAAACAAAACTATAACTACTTATTTATTCTTACCTTATTACGCTACGACGGTCGTTTTGAAAAAGAGGAGCGAAAAATCTCTTATCCTACAATTTTATAACATTATCGTCTTGCCGCATTATATGAAGTTTTTCTTTAGGACGTAAAAGGTTTTCTATTGCCGCCCAACAGTACTTAGCAACAGCGTTAAAACTTGTTAATTTTCCTGGTTTCCAACGTCTTCTATACCCTTATTTTCTTCTTATTTTTGTTGCAACTGAAAAGAAATATCATTTTCATCCCACCATCTCGGAAAGAGTATTTTTAATCTTCAATATCTGACTGGAAAAGCCGTTTTTATTCTCTAGAGGATAAAGTAAATTGAATTTAGAACATCGTATGCACTAAGTTTGTAAATTAAAAAAAAACATTAAACCTATTTACTGTTACCTCTATGGTGCCGAATATATCATACAACTTTTTTTTAATTTGTTAAAAACTCAGACTCGGAACCTTCTTGGTGTTCTTTTTTCAATTTTCTTTGTACGCGGTTCTTTACGCGGCATTTTTTCACGTCATTGTTAAACCTTATATTAAAAAAAAGAAACTTGAAAACAAGTGAAAAACTAAAATGAGTGATTCTAGCGACGAGGAAGTTTGTTTGACGCCAACAGAATTGACTGAAACTGTTAATAATGCGCAAATGAGCTTTCTACCTCAACAATCACGCGAGAAGTATTTAAAACAGTACGATATGTTCAACACGTGGCGACTAGCAAAAGGAGCCAAAACTTTCTCAGAAAACGTTTTGCTGGCATATTTTATAGAATTATCCGAGAACAAGAAAGCAAGCACTCTATGGAGTACGTATTCGATGCTAAAAGCAACAATAAAGATGAAAAAAGACATACATATCGATACCTATCCTAAATTAGTAGCATTTTTAAAAAGAGCCTCATCTGGTCATCATCCAAAAAAAATCGAAGGTTTTCACAGTATCTGATATTGAAAAGTTTCTTAACGAAGCACCCGATTCCGTATATTTGGCGGCAAAAGTAAGTCAGTTGCACATTCAGTATCTAGTTAAGTACATATATTAATCTCAATTAAATAGTATACTTAGTAAATGTTGATAGGCATAATTATGCGTTTATATAAATTTTATTCATTTATCTACTACAATACTCTTTACATTGCAGGTTGTTCTTATTATTGGAATAAACGGAGCATGTCGAACTAATGAACTAACACAACTTAATGTCAAAAACATTGAGAAACATTCATATGACTTACTATTAATTAATTTACCTAATACAAAGACAAAAAGAGACCGCAACTTTGTCATTCGCAAGGAATACGTAACGATTGTTGAGAAATATCAAGCCTTACGGCCGCCTAACACTCCAATCAATCGTTTTTTTCTACAGTATCGCAATGGAAAGTGTGTTAGACAGTCTATGGGTACTAATAAAATTGGCAGTATCCCACGAGAAATAGCAACATTTCTTGAACTTCCAGAACCCCTGTTGTACACGGGTCATTGTTTCCGACGAACTTCAGCCACACTTTTGGCTGATTCCGGAGCTGATCTCCTGTCCCTTAAGCGCCACGGAGGCTGGAAGACCAATGCAGTTGTAGAGGGATACATAGAGGATTCCATCCAAAATAAGTCTAAAATATGTGAAGGCATAGTAGGAGCCATTACACTTAAAGAGCCTCAATCGGAAACTTGGACTGGCCCTTCTACATCAAAAATAAGCCGTTATGAAACACCTAACCATCTCCTTCTCTCTCCAACAATCACGCCAAGGGAATCCGATGAATCGGTACAACTATTAAGTATGACAGACAGTTTACCGAAAAACAGTACACAAGTGACTAACACCAATATTACAGTACCAAACAAAAATATTACACTCAATTTAAATAACTGTTGCAACGTTACTTTAAAATTTTCTTAATTATACTTTAGTATTATTTTATTATAATTTAAAGATTATTCTGTAATACTTACCTGTCATAATGTAGTAATTAATACCTAAACTGAAATAAAAGTGTACCTATCTTGTGATTGTAAACATTTTTTTATTGCATTTAGTCATTTCCTCGCTGAGGTGGAATGAAAAGTTACGTGTTGCACTCGAGTGCAAAGATTTTTCACCTCGTGTCCTTTTGATTCCCTCGCTAACGCTCAGGATTCTAATTTTGAATCACTCGCTGCGCTCGTGATTCAATTTTAGAATCCTTCGCTTGCTCGGTCATCAAAATTGAACACGCGGTTAAAAAGCAACTTTGCACTCTTGTATAATAAATAACTATTTTACTTTGGCGCCCAACCAGGGACTACGCACATGCCGAAACGAATACATTATTTCTTTTTTCATTACTTGGTAATAGCTATGAGAAACAGGTTAGGTAATTTTTTCATATCCTAGAACCATATTTTTACTCTTTTTATTTAAGTAATTTTTAAGTTACTACTAGCAACATAAATCACATAATTTTATTGTTTCTGAATTAACCAATCCTTTGTTTTGGGGATACTACATCTTTGTCATGTCTAATGTTCCAAATGGAAAATATGACACAAATATGAATACGTGTTACTAAACGACCACAGATTTGTATATATACTTGTTAATTTACATTAAGGCTTTTTCCAAATATGAAATGAATTATGAATACCGGCAGGAAAGATAAACTCCTAAATAATCGACTTTTCATTTTCATAATTTACGCCATACTTCATTCTCGTAATCAATAAATACTGAACAGTAATATAAACTAAGGTTTCAATATTCGGTACGTTACGCGACAGTGGAAAATCTTAAAAAAAGTATTGGGTGTCATCAAAACAAATCTATCGAATAAATCCCCAAGGCAAAGGTGGCGATAACCAATAAGTTATATCAATATATTCAATTTCAAGTCACTTGATAATTTATTACTTGGCTAGGCAGTATCGAGTTCTATTTTCTACTATTTTATTGTTCAGCATTATCTCGATTTATAATTGCAATTACTTTATTCCTATCGTATACAATATAATCATAAGTTAACGTAAGAATACAAATAGTCTGTCCTTTCGCCGTGTACTGAAACGCAAGCGAATCAGTCCTTTTTTTTTAGATATAACATTGTATTTTATCAATAATCGAATTATAATATCTTTACTATAGTCAAGCCGCCCAATTTTACACCGCATTATTTTCCACAGTAAATCTCACTATTTTTCACACGACCCAATATAAAATTTGACTTTTATGGATCATTATCCTTTAAATTCCTTCTTGTGTATAACAATGGCCGAGTCACTGTTGTTTAGGAGTGTGACGTCACTGAAGCATTGGAATTATTAAAATTTATGTTCGTGGTATATTACAGGGTAGATTCTAGAAGGATAAGAAGCGTTTGGACTTCTCGTTGTTAAATCATGCATTACAACAAATATACATAATATGAAATAGTCAGTGGAGTTAACTAGAATTCGGCAATTAATTTAGGAAACAAAAAGGTTTATACACAAGCGAAAATTAAACAAACCGCTAAGGTAATATAACAAAGCTTTTCGATAGCCAATAACTTGCCTTCAGTAGGTATCACAGATAATTCGATCAGCTAATGACTCGTTCGACACTCGATTCAAAGATACCCGATTATTCATGTAAAACGTTGAAATCGATCGTCTCGAATACGAGACTGTAGCGCAAGACTGAGGGTACCATTGATTAATTATGCGATACATCAAGCCTACGCCGTTATAAAGTTGCTGTTATATATATTGTCGGGAAATATATTTTTTACCGTCAGCTAAGAAAATCTAGTTAAAACGCAGGCATTTGGTAATCTGATTTATGTTGTAGCATAACTCGTATCTGTAATCTGATTACGTCAGCTGCCAGCATACAGGTAGCGGGATTGACAAATTTGACACATCTTTCGTAAACAAGTTTTCCTGGTGATCCGGTATTTGCGTTATTTTTCCTGTGGAAGATTTGTACAATATTTTCGTAGCACAGTAACTTTCTGTTATGGTACAAAGGGCAGAAATGAAACCAGTTTATTGGATTTGCATTGAATATCTTTTACCCTAGACCAGATATGGAAAACGTTTTCTCAAAAGCTTATTACATGGGCACCTACAAAGAATTATTATTCATGAATTCGAAAAGGAACAAATATTATTTTTAAAGAACTCAGAATTTTGGTCTTGCAGTGA
Organism: Sesamia nonagrioides; assembly: GCA_017933935.1. Classification (NCBI taxonomy): domain Eukaryota; kingdom Metazoa; phylum Arthropoda; class Insecta; order Lepidoptera; family Noctuidae; genus Sesamia; species Sesamia nonagrioides. Next base: position 8,570 of record JADWQK010000992.1, read on the forward strand.
ATTTATTTGACTCCAATTTGGAGGCAAATAAATTCATTGATGTTAAATAATTCAGTACTTTTTATTGATGAACTTCTTTTCCTTATTTATCTGTCTACGAAATTAAATGAGAGCCTTTTGAAAATCTAAATTATTTTTACAAGTCGAGTCAATAGTTTTTCAACATTCTGTTCAGCGTGAATCCTCATCACAGTGTATATATTGGATTCTCAATTGTCAACTCAATTCCGAGAGCTGAAAATTCAATGCGCGATAAATAATTGTCGCGTTAGTAAGTCGCCCGTCCTAACTTAGGCGACAAAAGATTTCACATGTTTCGATTTTAGTAGAACAACTTTTGTAATTTGTTGACACGGAAGAATTTAATTCAAAATCTGTTTAGATGGTTCAAATCACTTTCGAATTTTATCACTTTTATTTGTGATCAATAGGAATGATAGTGAAGCCTTATAATAGAAATCGTAAGTGTCTACCTATGTAAGCCACAGACAACCATGTGAAATCTATTCGAGACGTGTTTTTTCAAATGTTTCCCATGTGAGGGTAGAGCATGGAAAATTCTTATAACAAAACATCTATATACCAAATACCCATGTTAACAAATCAATAAATCATTTAATTTTATTTAAAATGCATCAAAATTTTATTGTACCAAGTCCATCTTTTCTCCTTTTTAGAACAGAAAGTACATACTGAAATCGCAAAATTTTATAGATCGCTTGTTGCTCACAACAGAAAAAACTTCTGACAATCATTTTTAGTATACTATTCGGCGTTGATGCTTCTTAGATTCAGTACCGGAATTGACATTGACTAAGTAGTGATTCAAACTGAAAAGCTCTCTATCAAAATCTTCCCCTCGTTTATAGACCGCTTCACATCTGGTTAGGCATCGATTTGTTTTGACACATCCAAATTGACTGGCACTTCTAGACTTGGTTATTTCTAGATGGTATTAATAAATCCAGGACTCACCTGTCATTGTGTCGTAAACATGCCAAGACAAGCATGCTTCACATTTGTTTTTCATAACACGGCACTATTCCACCCCGGCCTGCTTCTGATCATGGGTAAGCTGCGCGGCACCCATCCTCCTTATGCAAATATACGCGTGTATAATCTCGTGAACTCTTCCTGATCCAATCTGCAGGATATGGTGAATATCGTGATGTGTAACTCGCCTACTATCTTGGATTAAATTTTTCATTGTTAGCACGTTTCCTTCTGTCACAGCCGTCAAAGACTGACCATTTCTTCTATAATTTCCCAAAGACCGCGCTTGAACTTGTTATACTAAAGATACACGATTGCTTTGCAAGGGCTTCATCTTCGGAGAATAACTCCGATGCTGCGAGAAAGGTACGGCGGTACGGCGGACAGAGCTCCGGCGCGGCGGGACCTCATGGCGACATGAAGACTGCGATTGTAGCAACCTAGTGCTGGGCACTCCACAATAGCGGCGGTAAGTCCCCTCTTTGAGAAGTGGCTAGAGAGGCGCCACGGCGTCCTCACCTTCTGCCTGACGCAGGTCCTCACCGGACACGGCTGTTTCAGGAGGTTCCTAATCCGGATAAGGCGGGAGGAATCGCCAGGGTGTCACCACTGTGGCGATCGCCCTGAGGACACGGTGGAGGTTTGCTCGGCTTATGTGCAGCATCAGATGATAGATCATAGAGATGTCAGCTCATCGTGACGGGGTCCACGAAGACCGATGCCTCCTGGGTCAGGGTTGCGGGTTGGTTAAAAGAGAAACTGTGGCCCTGGCGCGCATGCAAGTGAAGGAACACAGGTGGATTTAGTCAGTAAAAGTCTGACACGCCCTTCCGCTCCACCCAAAGTAGGAGCTCAGGTCATTTAACTGCTTTCAGACGACACTAGAAGTCGTAAAAAGTCATTGTCGACGTTACTTCGGCCTTCCTTGTTTAAATAAATAAATAAGCGATAATAAATAAAGGAGATGTTTCATTTTAGGCCACCACTATGTACGCTATATAGATAAAAAGGAAAAAAATAAAAGATTTTCATAAAAATACTACTAAATTTGTTTGAATAAAGTACATATATATATATATAGTTAATTATTTGAAACGGTTTTTAGTGAGATAACCCTTTATTAATGTAGCCATGACAGTGGTTATGACGTTTGATTGGCGACTTTGACAGTTCTATTTTCCCGTTGTGTTCGTGTCGAGTGTTGATTTGAGTTGATTGTGTTTATTTAATGGACCGCATGTTCGGAATTCATTTTTGTTTCCTTCACAGTCATATGGTAGATAATATAGATACGATAGCCTTAGATACATGACACGTCAATCTAACGTCACTGTCAAAATCTCATTTCGCTTATTGCTGGCCACCATATTAATTTATTAGTAGTTGTGTTGCACCCCTTGGCCGAGTTAAATTGAATCTGTACAAAAACTAAGCCAAAATATAGGAAATTAACATTAAAAACAGTTAACTATAGCGTAACTATACCTAACATTAAGTGTACAATGTGCTGGCCTAGGCTCCATACATTTCTGAAACATCTCCTTTGACGAATACGTTTCCGGCGCAGGTCCATTTTTTTAAATGAGACAAGATAATATTAGCCCCTAAAATTATACATGGAGGGAAATTTTGAAATTGGAACTAAACTTATTTTTGCTTACAATAATTAGGTTCTCAAAATAGAATATGGCCAGTCTCACATACATAAAACTGCTTTTCACAATACTTTTTGAATAGCCTGGTATGATTACTTATTACTTACTTACTGTCATCATCGAAAAAGGTTTCCAATTTACAATAATATTCAAACGAAACATATGTACCTACCTTCACCAAAGTATTTAAAAGAGCTTCGTTGAAAAGAGTACCTAGCAAAAAAGATAAAATTGTACCGAAATAAAACAGGTATACAGAAATCTCTGAAAACGCTACAGGTACTTAGCATTAAAATATACTAAAAGATAAATAACACTATCTCGTGATATTAATGAGAGTGGATGGACAGAAAGCTACCTATAATTTTATGAAATGGAGCGACATTGCAAATGAATGGCGACGATAAAAAGAGAACAGTCTGTGGTATTATCACTTCTTTTAATTCGCTATGAGGAACATAATGTAATGAACGATCTTTGTGACTTTTTTATTTGAAAAAGGAAAAGAACAGAATTATCGGATCGAGAGAGCATTTGAAAGATCTCGACGACCACATTATATTTTTGCAAATTTTATTGAATTTATACTAGAGTTCTGAATATAGATATTGATTGCAAAGGATTCGAAACGGGTGCCGAAGAAAATGAATATAGTACATTACGATATTAGTGCGTAATGATGGTTATAACATGCGAGGCGGAATTTCAGCCCGAGCCGAAGGCGAGGGTGTAATTGAGCCGAGCATGTTAGAACCAATACGCACGTATATCGTACGACATTTTTTAACACACTTGCGAGGAAACAGAAAAAAAGATATTCAGAATACAAGTACAAAGAAAAGAAAATTTGAGAAACATTTTTCTCAAATTTTCTTTTCTTTGTACCTTTGTTTCTTTGTAAATAAACCTCGCGCCATTGCGCGAGGTTTATTTTCTGCCGTAGCTGCGTGAAAATGTTGGCAAAGATGCTAGAGCATGCAGTCAAGTTTTTAAATTACCGAATAAACTGTTTTTTTTTTTTACAAATACTCATTTAAATACAAACAAATACAAATTTGTTTATTTCAAATAGGACATCAGTTATTTTAAATAAACTCAATCTGTGAATGCACTGTTGCTTTCCCGCCATTAGTATTATTATTTGCCATTTCAAATATGGAACAGCGCGCTGCTCACTGGCTAGAGCCACGCGGCGGCGATCAGTTCCATAATTATTTGAAATGACAAATAATGCTGTTATGGAATTTGTATGGACTATAACTTAACTATTTGCTTTGATAACACACGCGTTTGTTATGGGCCGCTTTACATATTTAAAACCGGTGGGATTACGTCAGCTTTACGAGCAAGGGTGTTAAAAAAAATATAACGAGACTTTGAACAATATGACAGGATAGAACAATAAAGATGTTACCTACACAGTCTCACAGACTATTACATCGTTTAATTAAGTTGATACGTTCATCCATATTTAATCAATTTAATTTTGTTCCGTAGGTAATCTTAATTACTAACTTTTGTATAGAATCACTTCAGCTAACTGACGACAGATGTGCTGCTGGAGAATTTGTTCTGTCGCTTCTTACCAGCTAAACACTAGGTATAGATGCACATCCCTGATGACGCGTGTTCGCCGCAGTAACAACAGTATTCTCAGTGTGTTCGCGGATCGGTGGGATTCTCCCATGTGGCAGAGGTGGATGCAGCTCCAAGCTAAGTTTTAATTTAATTTTATGTATATTTATGTCTGTAACCTACAAACACTAGAACTTAAGTAAAATTATTACTAACCTTATGGACTCCGGTATGAAATAAAAGTATTCTATTCTATAGGAAATGGTGGAGGGCGGGTGTTTTGGGGGACTACCTTATACAATAGATATGAAAAGAAAACCCTGCCCGATCCGTGAAGGTATTGTTAGGTATCGATAACTGATTCTGCTAATGCCGACAAAGCCGGACTAAACTTAGAAAAAAAACCTAAAAAAAATATTTTGCAAAAAGAGGTACTTAACTTAATACATGTGCGGTAGGCAATCCATGCGCTGGCGGCGGGGGTCAGGGCATGCAGCACGTGGTTGCATGGCTTATAATAATACCGTCAAAATTCTGTTGCCACTTTTTTAGAAATTACCAAATTTCGGGGAAGTTGGAATTAATTCGCGGGAAAAAAGGATTATTTCAAAATTCATTATTAGGTATTGTTACTATGATGATTACGTTAAATTTTATACTATATCGTCTGTACCAGCTCTGCTTTTCAAAATTAGAAGTAATTTAAATATGTTCAATTTCTAAAATACTAGCTTTCCGCCCGAGGCTTAGCCCGCGTTGAGTTCGGTTATATCGCGCTTTTTATATTTCCCTCGAGAATATAATTTTTTTCCGTGATAAAAAGTATCCTATTATTTAATCCGGACTTCTAACTTTATGTCTGCAAAATTTCAAAGTAATCGGTTCAGTAGTTACGGCGTGAAAGCGGAACAAACAAACTCACTTTCCCATTTATAATATTAGTGAGGATTAAGTAGGTATTTATCTACTAGTAAACATTATAATAATAAAGCCCTTTATTCCGAAAGAAAATAACAGTATGCATAAAAACATTTTTACAATATGTCCCTAACTTCGGCGTGCCTTCTGGCAAAGGCCTCCTCCAACATTTTCCATTGTTGTCTGTCCTGGGTAACCCTTCTCCAGTTAGGACCTGCTGCCCTCTTAAGCTCGTCTTCTCACCTAGAATTTTGCCTTCCTCGGTTTCTTTTGCCATCTCTCGGATACCACTCTGTTACCCTCTTGCTCCATTTCCCTCCTTTATCACGCATCATATGCCCTGTCCATCTCCATTTCTGTTGATCGACTCTAGTTAGTATGTCGGTAAGTTTTGTTAATGATCTTAGGTCGTTATTTCTTATCTTATCCTGTCGTTTATAACCAGTCATACTCCTTTCCATTCCTCTCTGTGCTACTGCTAGTTTTTCTCGCAATGCTTTGGTGAGTGTCCAGGTTTCGCATCCATAAGTTAGGCAGGGAAGTATGCAAGAGTTAAATGTTTTTCTTTTCGTTGACATTCCTAATTCTTTGGATTTCATAATTTCTTTCAGCGCCCCGTATTTCTTCCATCCAGTGGCTATGCGGAGGTTGATTTCTTTCGTCATTTGGTCTTTAGTTGAGATGACTTGGCCCAGGTAAGTATAATCTTCCACATATTCCAGAACACCATCTTTAACTTTGATGTCGACTTTTGCGGTGTTTGTCATTACTTTGGTCTTACTGGTATTCATTTTAAGCCCGACTTTAATGCTTTCATCGTTTAAGCTGTTTATCATACTTTCGAGGTTTCCAGGGTGTTCATCAAGTAGTATGAGATCGTCCGCAAATCTTAAGTGGTGCAGTTTTGCTCCATTTATGTTGATACCATATTTATCCCAGTTCAATTTGCGGAAGATGCTTTCCAGCACTGCAGAGAATAATTTTGGTGATAATGGGTCACCCTGTCTGACGCCCCTCTGTATACAGAATTCTTCACCAAGCGTTTCCAGTTGGATTTTTGCCTTGCTGTTCGAGTATATGGTTTTAATGATATTCGTATAATAGTTTGGTATTCATTGCTGTTCAAGACTTGACCATATATCCTCGTGTTTTAAGCTGTCGAAGGCTTTGGCATAATCTACAAAGGCTAGATAAATTTTCTTGTTGTATTCCTTGTATTTTTCTAGGACCTGTTTGACAGTGTATATGTGATCAATAGTTGAAAAACCTTTTCGGAAGCCTGCTTGTTCGACTGGTTGCTGTTCATCTAGTGGTGTGCTGATTCGATCGAGTATTATTTTCGCAAAAACTTTGTAGACATTTTACATCAAGCTTATCGGTCTGTAATTTTCAATGTTTTCCTTGTCTCCTTTTTTATGAATTAGGATGATGTGTGATTTTGCCCATTGTTCTGGAATCTGCCCGCTTAGTATGATTTCATTGAAGATAGTTGTTAGAATTGGAGCCAGTTCTTCTAGTGTTCCTCTCATCAATTCGTTGGTAATTTTATCTGGTCCCGGGGACTTCTCCATCTTTTGGCTTCTTATTGCTTTTTCAACTTCGCACTGTAAAATGGCAGCTACTGGTTCAAAGGTTGCTTGGTTATTTTGTTCTTTAACAGTTTCGTTGGAGTGTCTCGATGCTTCAGCATCTTGTTTCGAGTATAGTTGTCGGTAGAAATTTGTAGCTAGATCATTGATGTTCTGTCGTATCGTGATTGTTTTCGACCTTCTTTTGAGCTTCGGTACCCATTCTTTGCCCGATTCTCGCAGTTCTTTCAGTGCTTTTTTTACGCCACCTGTTTTCTGGATGTGATACTCTAATGTTTTTAACCTTTTAACTTTGCGATCTTTTCTTATGCTTTCCCGAATTCTTTTACTAAGGTCTGAGATCAAGTTTCTATTTTCCTTTCTTGATTGGTTAGTTATAAGCTTCTTTATTTCTTCTATTTGTTGCAGGGTATGTTCGCTGAGTTGATATTTGTTGCCAATATGGGTGTTTCCACTTCGATTATCAATGTATTGTAGTTCTTTTTCTAGGATTTCGTATTTCTGTGTAGTGTTCAATTTTACATTGGTAATGATGTGGTTTTCGACTTCTTTAAGTACAGTATTAGACATATTCAAGCAGGGTAGCCTTGACTGGTGTTTTAAATTTGTTTTAATGTTGTTACGAGATATTCTTGGTTGGGATGTTCTAAGGGAGCAGCGAACCATACGGTGGTTTGTATTGAAGTTTAGGTTACTTATGACAGTAGTGTCGGTGAAGGCTTTTGGGTAGTTACTAATTATGTAATCGATTTCGTTTTTAGTTGAGCCATCAGGGGAAATCCAAGTCCATTTGTTTCTTTGACTCTTTTTGAATACAGAGTTAAGTGCTGATAGGTTATGCTCCATCAAGAACTCCACAAGCTTCTGTCCGTTGCGACTCCTCTTTCCATAACCGAACTTGCCGAGTATATACTCATTTATATTTTGCCTCGTTCCAATCTGTGCGTTGAAGTCGCCCATTAGGATTATATATTTATCGGCGCTGTTTTTAATAGCCAGTGATAGATCCTCGTAAAAAGCTTCGAGCACTGTTTGTTCCGCTTGCTCAGTTGGTGCGTAAGCCTGTATGATAGTCCACTGTTTTTTGTATCCTGGTAGTTTCATGTTCAATATGGCCAATCTGTCGGAAATTCCTATCAGTTCTTGTATGTATTTCTTTAAGGATTTTTTTATAAGGAACCCTACGCCTCTGTGTCCGGCAATTTCACCTTTCTGGTATAGTATGTAGTTGGCATGCTCTTCTATTTTTTCACCCAATCTTCGCATTTCACTTATTCCCAAAATATCAAATTTTATATTTACCAATGACTGTTCCAACTCTAGTAAACTTTCTTGGGTTCTGAGGGTTCTGGTATTCAGTGTAGCAATATATAGTACATCGTTTCTGTTTGTTGAAGGGTGATGGTCTAGTTCTCCCGCGGTGACCGGCCGTGTTGGGAGACAGGTTTGTTGTTGTTTTTCATTGGTTTGTTGTGGTTGTCCGGTTTGTGGTGTCCGTCTTTTCGTTTCGTTGTGAGTGTATGTCTGAGAGAGATTGTGATCTTTCACGCAAGTACTGAAAGGCATCTCGTTTTATTATTTTTGGATCGTTTCGGTTTCTAATATCAATATTTTTGGGGCTAGGTGTTTCCGATCTCTTTCTTTTTTCATATGGCTTTTTATTTTGAGGGTACTTTTCCTTCTTTTTAAGCAGAGCTTCTTTTGACAGGTCTTGAGTGATGTAGGTGTTTGGGCTCATCTTTTTCTTATTTTTGAGTATTTGGATCTTCTTTTGTAATGTTGTTGTAGCGAGTAAAATAGGTCTTATTTTCCCCCCCTCCTCAACTTTTTTTCCTAGTCTCTGCATTCTATTTATTTCTTCCTCTTTCAGTATAACGTCTATATCTTTCAATTTTGAGAGGACCAAGGCTTGCAAGTCATCTCTACTCTCATCCTGTGATTCCAGAAGCCCGTGTATTATTATATTGTTTCTTTTTCCGTTTGTCTCTAAGTTTTCTATTTTTTTAGTAAGATTGTCTATTTCGGTTTCCAATTTTGCGTTTTCTTCTATTATTGGTTTAATTTTTTCATCAACTTGCTTTAGTACTGCAGTAGTAATGTTCTCCGTTATAATATTGGTTTGAAGATTAAATTGTTCCTTCATTTTATCTAGAAGTAGTGACATCTCCGGTGACAGATGAGTTGACATCTTGCGAGCGTAGAACGAAACGTTATTTATGTTTCTGAACGGAACTATATGCCGCTAAGTTGGTACTATGTCACTTTTCTTTAATTTTGTCAACTAACCTTACTTTCTGTGTTCAGATGTTTTAGACGTATTTAGCACTTTGTTTATTGTTCCGTGTCGAGATTAATAAGTATTTCGTCGCACCACAGCGCACAAAACTTTAACTGAGCACTATTTGACTGAGATGGTGGAATTTTTACAGTGTTTATTTGTCAAAATACGGGAGCGTTGCACTTAACGTCAGACGTATTCGAGCACCGGAACCGGATCCCAGTAAACATTAATCTAGATTTAATTAAATTAGATGATGGAAAAAGTACGCACATACAAAAACAGCTTCTGCTTTTTAACATTGACACCGTTCCAGGAACCAAAAAGTTTTACAGCTTTATTCCAACAACCAGTGGCCTTCTTAAGAAAAGAACCAGCACCCTAATAGCGTAAGACACCACTACCATCAGTTGGAATAATTTTGAAGATTATTGCTATTCCATTGCTCCATATGTTCTATGTGTCAGCTCAAGAACGTAAATAACGCAATGAATGTTGTTAAACTGTCAAAGTTAAACCCATTGCTACTTATAGTAGGTATGTTAGGCAATTACTCTACTGTTCTATGATAGATTCCTATTGTAAACTTGTAAAAATTACAAAATAAATTAGTTCTTGCATTATAATACTGTTTTATTACATTACTAGCTGTTGCCCGCGACTTCGACCGCGTTGACTTCAGTATAAAGGAGCTCAGTTGATATAAAATAAACGCCTGTTAAAATAATGGGAGCAATGGGAAAAAAGTACGCCCGTGTTCACTCCCGTTTTCGCAACCTTTTTTGTTCCTGCTCTGCTCCTACTGGTCATAGCGGGATGTTATATAGCCTATGTTCTTTCTCAGACTCTAGACTATCTGTGTACCAAATTTCATTACAATCGGTTTAGTAGTTTTGGCGTGAAAGCCGGACAGACAGACAGACAGAGATACTTTCACATTTATAATATTAGTATGGATAACTATTATACCATATCAGTTACACAAGACATGCTGTTTCGCGAACACCAGCCGATCTAAGCTAGCGCCAGGTATCACGCCCATTGCGATGCGTATGTGCATTAGGTAACCGATTCGTTGCCACCTTTATTTTAACGAATTCTTACCATAGGCCAAGCAGTTTGTTCGATGACGCGCCATAAGCGTCATTGGCCCTGCTAAACGATGACGCCCCAGGAGCGGCATTGGTCACGGATTGTGTTTTATTTACACATTTCATTGTTAATTGACGTAAATCAGAGAGAGAACCGATCAATTGTGTGTGCAGTGTTCATGTTATATGCTGTTTTTTTATCAAAATCAAATCAAAATATTTATTTACCAGAAAATACATTGTTCGACAAGGGAAGATCTTAAAGCCCAAGAGTTATTTATATTCTGCCCGCAAGCAGGCGTGCAAATTACAATTGTCAAAAAAAAGTAAAGTTTAAGTTGATAGACCATAAACAATCGACAAATATCAAAAAAAGCACAATAACACAAATTTAAATGTCAACACTCAAAATCTAAAATGAATGTCATTAATCATTTTTTTTTTAATTTTACCAATATTAATACAATTATTTCACCACTCACTTAAAGCAAATTAATTTTCTGTCATACAAATAATTGACGATCTCTGACTAGTAGCCTTTCATTCTAAAATAAACGGCGACGTATAAAATAGAGTTCAACATGTACATACATTTAGACTAGGGCATTGTAGTTACAGTAGGTATAATAAATTAGTTTTAACGTGTATTTATACAATCCTTATGTGCCGCGACTGGCGCGTCATCGACCTCACCAAGGCTTTTTAAATTAATATTACAATTACGACAATTCTTTAGGAACCCATAACTTGTGAATATACCTACACTAGCAGCCGCCAGCGACTTCGTTCGCGTGAAGTTAGTTATGCTCCGCGCCTATTGCATATAACAGCGTGATGTTATATAGCTTAAAGCCTTCTTGGATTAATGGGCTATCCATCGCAAAAAGAATTTTACAAATCGGACCAGTAGTTCCTGAGATTAGCCCGTTCAAACAAACCTACAATCATACAAACTCTTCAGCTTTATATTGTTAGCGTCAATAAAAGTTAAGTTTTCATTTATTAACATGCAACATTCGACGGTGCCTACTAATTTATTAATTGGCAACACTCGAAATGCTCTCATTGGCCGTTGTCTCTGATTGATTGAAATCAACCAATCACAGATGCGCGCCATAATTTATCGAAATAGTGGGAATAGAAAAATTACGAGGGAGAACAGCCCAGCTCATGGGGCATTCTTTTACGCGGAGTCGAAAAGCGAGGAACTTCAAAAAATAAGTAATGTAGCCTGAAACCTAAGGTAATATTGTTAGCGACGACTGGCAACCCCAACTCAAGCTCACTATAAAAGGCGTTGCCTCGTTGCTCGTGGCCTATAGAGGCCCCATCGCCCTCCGCCCCCACCCCCGCACAATCACCCCCCGCTCCCGCCCCCGCCTCCAAAGCTGCGGCAGCGGCTCCCGCACCCCTTCTCCCAACCCCAACGGTAGGGAACGGCCCCATGGATGCCTTCAATGTCATTTCGGGGACCTTCCTCATCTTCATGTCTCCCCGCGCTAAACAAATGGCGCATGAGCTCCTAACCGCCAGGTCTGACGGCAACCTACATGCTATATATAGTATCTACAATGCGTATCCTGAAATTACGCAGGCCCTCTCCTCCCTCTCTTTGAACCACTAATGGATAATAGACCCTCCCAACGAACCAAGCCCCGATCCCTCAAGCTGGCTCACTTCAATGCCGATGGCATTAGAGATCAGAAAATTGAGATCTCAACCTTCCTCCGAGAGCACCAGATCGACATCTTCCTCGCTCAAGAGACCTTCCTCAAGCCTTGTAACCGCACACCACTGATCGCAAACTACCGCGTAGTTCGCAACGACAGGCTGCGGTGTCACAAAGGCGGTACTCTTATTTACTTCAAAAGGGCTCTATATTGCATACCATTTGACCCCCCACCCCTTTCACGACTCGAAGTTTCAATGTGCCGTCTCGGCATGTCAGGTCACCAACCTATTACCATAGTGTCGGCCTACCTCCCTCCCAGTTCCTCTGCAGAGAACCATCAACTCCTAGCAGACGACATTGCCCTACTTCTTGGGTTGAGTGACTCCGTTATAATAGCGGGCGACCTCAATGCCAAACACACTGCCTGGAACAGCACCAGGATCAATACCAGAGGCAGACTCCTGTTTGACCTCTCCACCCGTTTAAACTTCGATGTCGTAGGGCCCATGACCCCCACCCATTTCCCCTATGATCCAGACCACACCCCAGACGTCCTCGACGTAGCGCTTCTAAAGAACGTCAACCTACGGTTGGACTCTATAGAGGCGATACCAGAGCTATCGTCCGACCATCGCCCAGTCGTCATTCGACTGGCTCCCCGCTCTGGCCTTCCTGACCCAGGTCAAGCGCCCCTGACAAAAGTGGTAACGGACTGGAGGAAAGTAAGCGATCGGCTGAAATCCACCACATCCCCCCACTTGGACTCCATACCTTCACGCCTCGACTCTATCACTGACACGACAGCTGCGATCGACTCGTTCACGGATCACGTACAGTCAGTCCTGAACGAATGTTCAAGGGAGGTCACAGTGACAGAAGACCGTCGCTGGAAACTCCCCCCTGACTTGCGTGAACTGCTGACCGAGAAGAACGCGGCAGTCCGTGCCTACAGCAGCTTCCCCTGTGTGGCTAACAAAGCCCATATGCGCCATTTACAGAGAACTGTAAAAAGACGCGTATCGGAGTGGCGTGAAGCTGCCTGGGATAGCATGCTGGATGAGTTAGAGCCGACTCACTTAGCCTTCTGGGAACTTCAGAGGAAATTAAAATCCAAAGATGTCGTCACCATGCCTCCCCTGGTTTGCCCTGACAATACCATCGTCTTCGACGACGATGACAAGGCGGAATGCCTTGCCTCCTGTCTAGAAGCCCAGTGCTCCCCCAGCCTCCTACCAGTAGACCAAGCTCATCTCCTTGAGGTTGACGCTGAAGTCGAACGTAGAACCTCCCTCCCACCCGTTGACGACCCTGAGGACCCCCTGCCTCCCATCACTCCAGAGGAAGTGCAGGACATTGTCAAAGGGCTTAAACCCAAGAAAGCGCCAGGGTCTGACGGCATCACCAACCGAGTGGTCCGCCTTTTCCCAGCCCACCTCATCATCCTCTTGACCACCATCTTCAATGGTGCATTGGGGAATAACATTTTCCCACAAACGTGGAAAGAAGCCACTGTCATAGGCATTCCCAAGCCCGGTAAGCCTAAAGCCGACCCCACTAGTTACCGTCCCATCAGCTTACTTAAAGTTCTCGGTAAGATCTATGAGAGGCTTATATACAAGCGACTCAGAGCCTACGCCGAGAACAAGGGCCTCATTCCAAATGAGCAATTCGGGTTCCGTACCCAACACTCCTGCCCCCAACAGATCCTACGTATCACTGAACATATACACGCAGGATTCCTGCGTGGTATGTATACAGGCGTAGTTTACTTTGACGTAGCGAAGGCGTTTGATAAAGTCTGGCACAACGGCTTAATCCATAAGCTGTACCAACTCGGTGTGCCTGATCGTCTCGTCCTCATCTTACGGGACTTTCTGTCAAACCGCACCTTTCGTTATAAAATCGAGGGAGCACTCTCCTCCCCCCGCCCCATCCATGCAGGTGTCCCCCAGGGCTCTGTATTAGCCCCCCTCATTTTCACGCTTTTCACCAGCGATATCCCGAAAAGCAGTAAGGCACAACTTGCTCTGTTCGCAGACGACACAGCCATCTACTGCTCTGGACTCAATCCAGACCGGATTCGCCTCCATCTTCAAAGAGCGGTCAACTACCTTGCTGACTGGTTTAAGAAGTGGAGGATCGAAGTCAACCCCCCAAAAAGCCAAGCGGTACTCTACATGAAACCGCGACGCAAAGTCACCCTTCCACGGCCCATCACCATGGACGGCAAGCCGATCCCTTGGGAGAAGCAAGCCAAGTACCTTGGTGTTATACTCGATCAAAACCTCAAATTCTCAGAGCACATTAAAACAGTCCGCACTCGCGGCGCCTTCGCTCTAGGTCGACTCCACCCCCTCCTCAACCCGCGTAGCAAGCTATCGCTCAGGTGCAAAATGCGCTTGTACACAGCTTGCATACGCCCGATTATGACCTACGCTTGTCCAGTCTTCGTACATGCCAAGCCACGTCATATCCATAGGATGCAAGTAGTCCAAAACCGATTCCTCCGTAAAGCTACAAACGCCCCTTGGTTCGTCCGTAATGAGATCCTCCACGTTAATCTCAAAATCCCCACCATCCAGCAGGTCATGAAACGTCTCTCCAAACGCTTCTTTGATACTGCCACCAAGCACCGCAATCCTCTTAAAGCAGCGGCCGCCAATTACACTCCCTCCACCATCTCCCGACTTCGCCGCCCTCTGCACGCCCTTATAGACTCCGATGACCCCATTACCCTCCTCCAAGAGGCCAATAGCGCCACCAGCACAGTACACAAAAACAGACCGACCTGCCGACCTCGCCGCCGAGGTCCATCGCGTCGTGCTCCCCGTAGCAACCCCCTCCCCCGTCCCTTGTCCGATGAAGGCCAGCCCGCGCCGCAGCTGAGCCAATAATTATAATAGTGACCCAACAATGACCTCTGAGTTTGTTTGGGCGTTTCTTCTCAGAGCTAGTACTAGGAAACGCCGCGGTCATCAAACCATTAAGTATAACTTTCGATCCAGCCTTGCTGTCCTCTCTAGCGACGCCCTAAGCCGAGGTTCATACACAGTACACCACAGGGGGTGCCCTT
>JADWQK010001412.1:0-60669 GCA_017933935.1 Sesamia nonagrioides
GGGGGGCTAAAAAGAAATGTTGTGCTATAAATAAATTGGGTAGGATAAAGGCTGATAATGAAGACAATGTAATGAAATAGATCGGTAGCATTGCTAAGGTTATTGGCTGAATGATTAATGTTAGCATCAAAAGTGCAGAGGCGTTATGTAACATGACATAAGTGAAACGTCCCGCTTTTTGTCAATGGTCATCAAAATGTTATAGCAGTGAATTGCTGCATAAGCCTTATGATCGCACTTGCGGGCTGGTTAAAAAAGAAATCGTGGTCATGGCGCACAGGCAAGTGAAGAAACACGGGTGGGGTTTTAAGAGTGAAAGTCTGAAACGCCCTTCCGCTCCGCTCAGAGCGGGAGAGGTCATTTAATTATTTTCCATCCCAAACAAAAAAAAAGCATTATGATCGCACCACTGAATGTGTTTGATCGACGTTCAAATTACTAAAAAAATTGGAAAAAGAAACACAGGTAAAATGTACCTGTGTGTATCTACAAAACATATATATTTCTATAACATCGTATTTCCATAGAAAAGCACGACTCCAACTAAAATTCAAAATGTGCAGCTTATCTGTATGTCACTCTCAACTGTTCACGGTACATCTGACGCTGATTGATGTTGCCCTAACGACTGACAGCATTCTACTATCCGACTTACAAATCCAGATATTTCAGGCGCATTGTTCTTTGCTGAGTGCATTACCTCTGTCGGATGCACGTTTTAATCTTTTTATTTTTTCTCTGATCTAAATCAGTGAGAGAATAGCACATATCGTCATAGGCATTAATTTAAAAGTGGCTGTCAAGAGTGCAGGGATAATTCGGGCAATACTTTTTGTATACATAAAGCAACAAAATTCCAGTAACACAAAATTATATGATAATATTACTCCATGGATTTTTCTAAATGAAGTTAAAGAGGAAAGAGAGAGAGAGAGAGAATCAGTATGGTTGTTTGTACTTCAATTAAATGTCACTTCGATTTTAATAACATATTGCTCATCATCATCAACCTTTTTATCGTCCCGCTGCTGGGCACAGGTTCCTCTAATACAGAGAAGGATTGAGCGTAATCAGCACGCTTGCTCAATACGGGTTGGCGATTTCAGACTTAAAGACCAGCCCCCTAATCGGTGAACACATTTTTGTCAAATGATTGCGACTAGTTAGGATCGTTTGGACCGAACGGACCAATGGGAGGGCCGAACGATCCCAATTGATCCCAACTAGTCGCAATCATTTGACAAAAATGTGTTCGCCGATTAGGGGGCAGGTTTCTTCAAGATGTTTTCCTTCACTTTATAATCAGTCATTGGTGTCCAAGATATACTTATAAAGTTCATATAACTTAGAAAAGTTACATTGGTACTTGCCTGATCTGGAATTGAGCCTGTACACTCATACTTGAGAGGCTGGTGTTTTAACCACTAGGACACCACGATTAAAACTAACATATTGCTCGCAGCAGTTAAGATATAAAAAAATAGTGTTAATCGACTTTCAACGAAATCTTCTTTTAAGATTTATTTCCAAAATATAAAGGGAGCTGAACAATTCTAAGTTTTAAAATAATTATTATTTAGAAGACAAAAAAGCTTGGGACTGAGCTGCTCGCTCTGTTAAGCATTGTTATTAAGCAATATGCGTAATTATAAGGTAAATTATTGTAAACATTTTTATTTTTAATCTCTGGTCTTGAAAAAAGACGATGATCCCTGAGTTTGTTGTTTGGCTATTTCTTCTCAGAGGCAGTCAGTTAGGAAATGCCGGCTTCATCTAGTTAAAAAAATAAAATAAAAAATAAACATGACGTGTAAAAGTGATCAGTGATCCTACTTGCTTAATAAACGATTTCATTTCATTTCAATAAACTTTTAGAAATTTATTAACATTTTGTATGTATAAATATTAAACCTTTTTTTTAGGTTAAACCCAAACATTTTGAGAATCGCTGTCCCAGACCTTGCAGGTTTAATGACCATAGTAATCTTGGAACGAAATTAATTTATTAACATTTCAGAAGCGTTCTGCGAAATTCTAAATTTTAGATGTATACACAGAGTAAAACAATTACATTAGAAAACAAAATGTTTCTAATTTGTCTGTTTACGTTTTCTTAGACTGTGTACATGATAATTGTTGTTTGTTAATAAGGGTAGGACTGAACTTTAATTAAATAAGGCTTATATTTTAGGCAAGCAAACATATATTTCTTGGTTGGTTTTATAAACATTCGCAATAAAACTCCTAATGAATATTATTTATTTGGGGGCTGTCTAAGCAAGACAATTCATCATCATCATCATCAACCTTTTATCGTCCCACTGCTGGGCACAGGTCTCCTCTCATACAGAGAAGGAATGAGCGTAATCAGCACGCTTGCTCAATGCGGGTTGGCGATTTCAGACTTAAAGTCCAAGATGTTTTCCTTCACCTTCAGTCATTGGTGTCCAAGATATACTTAGAAAGTACATATAACTTTAGAAAAGTTCCATTGGTACTTGCCTGACCTGGAATCGAACCCGCGCACTCATACTTGAGAGGCCGGTGTTTTAACCACTAGGCCACCACGACTACGAGCAAGACAATTAAGAGCTAAGAATATGATGAATTTCATCCGAAGAATACATATGACAATTTTACAATGGTCTCTATTGTTCATAAAGTAGGTATATTAAAAGTTCAGTCAATCTTTTTTTTTTCTCTTTTATTAAGAAGAAGATAAAGTCTAAATTTAGTCCTGTCAAATTAAAATATTCCATAGACAGTTTAGACGGGAGTTTTGACGGGAAAGCTAAGATGAGTGTCACGCGCATTTTTCATTGGACTTTTAAAATTATTTATTGTCTCGTTTACTAAATGAAAGCGCGTGATTTATGTAGAAAAAAGTGCATTCAGTAAATAAATCATAAAGAACATTTAAATATCGCAGTACAGTGCCCACATCATGACTTTGGCTCAAACCTTCCTCATAGACGGTTCACGCAGCCGTCTTTTTCAACTATCATTGGCGATATCTGCCATTATTATGAAATAAAATTTTCAAAGAATTTCTACAATTTGTTACACGTGTTATTGGCAAAATTGTGGTATCTATTCCACAGAGGCCATTGATCAAGAGTTGAGGTTGACAGTTTAGACGAGATTAAAAAGATGGCGACTAAATCAGGCGCCGACTAATTTGACAGGACCAAACTAATATGTATCTTCCATCCTTTTCATAATGAAAAAGAGGTAAAATAAATATAGCTTAAAAAACTAAAAAAACATGCTTTTAAAGAATATCAAACTAAAAAGTTAAAAATATATTTAAAATTTAATTTATGACAATCTATACTACACTACTTAATATATAAAGCTGAAGAGTTTGTTTGTGCGCGCTAATCTCAGGAACTACTGGTCCGATTTGAAAAATTCATTTTGCGTTGGATAGCCTATTAATCCAGGAAGGCTTTAGGCTATATAACATCCCGCTATGACCAATACGAGCAGAGCAGTAACAAAAAGTGTTGCGAAAACGGGAGCTAACGCAGCCGTGTATATTGCCAATAGGAGCTGAGCATGACTAATTCCACGCGAACGAAGTCGCTGGCGGCCGCTATAGTATATAAACAATACATACTAATATAAATTAGAAAAAAAGCGTGAGGCGCTTTGTGCCATAATTTCTGTATATTAAGCGCCTCACGCTTTTTTCTCATTTATACTAGTATTGTTTATATACCTACTATTGTCATAAATTAAATTTTAAAATTATTTTTAACTTTTTAGTTCAATATTCTTTTTTTAAATAATATACGGATAACACGAACGTTTAAGTGGTGCTCATTTATTTTTACTTTTCTTGATCTCCAACAGACAAAATAGCAAGTGCTAAAATCCGTAACTAGCGTTACCCAAGTAACTAAATCGAATGGACAAGGGACTGGAACAACTTGCCGGCGGCGGTGTTTCCGTCAAACCAAATCAAATCATTTATTTCAAATAAACCAGTTACAGGCACTTTTGAATTGTCAGAAGGTCGGTCAGTCAATAAGATGAAGCTAGTCGCCCATTCCAAAGAGTAGGTACCTATGGAGAAGTACGGGCAAGAAACTCCATGGACACTCTTTTAAATTTTTAAGCTATTGTTACTAATATTTGATTACATCATTCATGTTGAAATCAACCGCGTGAGAACGATGCAGAAATATATTGTACGCTGAGAGCGTCCATTATGGAAAACACACAAAAATCAATTCAGAAATTAAAATACGCCGTAGCAGCTAAGAGATGACCAGTCCCCTCCGACGGCGTCCGTTCACGAACATGACGTATGGATCAGCATCATTCAGCTCAACCATATCGAAGGGAACCCAATGACCCAAAACACACGCCACCATCAGCGAGACATTTAGCACAATTAAGTCAATAAAAAAGACTAACCCAACAAATAAATGCCTTACAGCACATTCGTACATTGTGCTCACACGTTTGCCATGCAATTATACAATACTAAGAAATTGAATCTCGAACTACAATTTGAGTGTCTTCAAGGCTAGAGTGAATAGGCTCTTAATAAACTAGCGAGCTTTACCATCAACGATCGCATCGCTGCTTACCATCAGGCGGGATTGCGGTCAAGCGCTGGTTTATAATTTATAAAACAAACATCTAAACTAAATACTTTGCCTGCACAAATTAATACCTCTCGGCCAACGAACGTATTGAGAACGGTGGGACATTTTACAGTAATGAGCCGCTCACTCGTAGTCCAAAGAGTTAGAGACGGACAAACAAACAAACAAGCGAGCAAGAAAACCACAACAAGTGAAGCTAATAAAAAGCATTTAAAAATGCACCGAACTTAAATTTAGTTTAGTTTGTTAACAAGGGAATCGAGCCCATTATCTTATTATTAGCGGCCGTTAGCGACTTCGTTCGCGTGGAGTTGGTTATGCTCCGCTCCTATTGGTCGCAGCGTGATGTTATATGGCATAAAGGCTTCCTGGATTAATGGGCTATCCAATGCAAAAAGAATTTCCCAAATCTGACCCGTAGTTCCTGAGATTAGCGCGTTCAAACAAACCAACAAACTCTTCAGCTTTATACAGTATGTAAAGAAAACCCTGTCCGACCCATAAGGATAATAAAGGTTAGGTAAACACTTGACCAAATATAATATACAATTTTACATAATCATCATAGTAAAAATACTAATGAATTTTGAAATACTTAATCCTTTTTTCCCGGGAATTAATTCCAATTTCCCCGAAATTTGGTAATTTAAAAAAAAGTGATAACACCCGTATTATATCTGTTCTGTGGGTATTATTATAAGCGAATAGCGACGCGACCACGTCACAGGTGCCGCGTGCCCTGCCCCCCGCCGCCCGCGGAAAGGGTTGCTTACCGCACATGTATTAAGTTACCTCTTTTTGCAAAATAATATTTATTTTTTAGGGGGATTTTTTTTAAGTTTAGCCTGTCTTTGTGGGCACTATTAGAATCAGTTATCGATACCTAACTATATCTTCACGGATCGGACAGGGTTTTCTTTACATATTGTATATTAGTATAGATAGATATAGCTCAAAACTTCGGACGGGATCGAAATCGCGCTGTAAGTTATATACAAAAATAAGTATTAAATAATAGTTTACGAGTAGTTTGCAAATCAAGATATTCAATGGTAATCTAATGGTATTGCCACTCCACTACTTTGAGAAATGATGTAAATATTTGCTAGGTATAAAATAGAGTGAATCTGTTACCATCTTATAGGAGAGCACTTGAATACCAATGACTTCAGAAATATTGGATTGCAAGTATCATTAGTAACTTCTTAAAAGCCTTTAAAAGTATCTAAGTGTCTGTATTAAACAAATTTTTATATTTTTGAGAATCTTTTTACGGATAAGTAACAATAATATATTTTAATAGTATGTCAGATACCATAATTAATTACACATACACACACACTCACATACGGCGGATAAACATACGATTTCTTTTGGTGTAAGCATAGGCTAACACCAAAAGAAATTAAATTATGTTGATGATGATAGCATTGATTGATTGATTTCAGCCGAAAGACGTCCATTGCTGGACATAGGCCTCCCCCAAGGATCTCCACGACGACCGATCCTGCGCCTCCCTCATCCAGCAATTTCCCGCGACTTTCACCAGGTCGTCAGTCCACCTTGCCGGGGACCTACCACGCTGCGTCTTCCGTTGCGTGGTCGCATTCGAGAAAATCATCGGGCATCGGTCCTACGGGCAATGTGCCTATATTGTCCCACTACTAGGTAAAAGCATGTCCTGAAATAAAAATATAAATACTAAAATGGTGGAATTAACGATCGTGTAGTTGTCAGTTTTGTGCTGCTACTTATTTTAGAAAGCAAACGAAAAATCTGTGTAAATATTTCTAAACTACAATTATAAAGTGTAAGATTTTTTGGCTGTTTGCTTCTAAAATACAACCATATAAGGATTTAAATGAAATTTAACAAATCCATTACCTGGAGAGATATAAAATATTTTCATCCTGTATCGGGCTAAAGCTGACAGATACCAAATTAAACTTAATGAAGTTCTCAAAATGCTGAGGAACTTTAAATTGTTCAAAAGGAAGGTAGGCTTTGTGTGGCATTATGATCACGTGGAAACTTTGCAGTCCGTGAAGTACCTATGTCATAAATTCTTAATGCCAAAATCCTATAAAACACATGAGTTCTCCCACAAATTCCGTTTAATTCCGGACAAAAACAGCTTTTCCAGATCTTTTGTGCAAGTTTTGCTTGTGTATTTCGAGCTTTACCGCAAAGATATTTTTGAATAAAATGAATGACCACAATGATCCACCTTCGCAACCTCGAGCGCTTTGTGTTGCTTGCACTTTTAAAGCGAATAAAGCGCTGAAATACGTTTTATCGTACACACTAAGATCGAACTTTTAAGCGCTAAACATATTCTTTGGTTGGATATGCTTTCGAGTGTAAATAAAACTGTTGAAAAAACAAGGATG
The DNA here is from genome assembly GCA_017933935.1 of Sesamia nonagrioides. Classification (NCBI taxonomy): domain Eukaryota; kingdom Metazoa; phylum Arthropoda; class Insecta; order Lepidoptera; family Noctuidae; genus Sesamia; species Sesamia nonagrioides. Next base: position 7,007 of record JADWQK010001412.1, read on the forward strand.
AGTTGTTTTTTTCTCCTCTCATCATCAACCTTTTTATCGTCCCACTGCTGGGCACAGGTCTCCTCTCATACAGAGAATGATTGAGCGTAATCACCACGCTTGCTCAATGCGTGTTGGTGATTTCATGCTTAAAGTCCAGATTTCCTCAAGATGTTTTCCTTAACCTTGTAATCGGTCATTGGTATCCAAGATATACTTAGAAAGTACATAATATAACTTAGAAAAGTTACATTGGTACTTGCCTGACCTGGAATCGAACCCTCATACTTGAGAGGCTAGCGTTTTAATCACTAGGCCACCACGACTACCACGCGCACCACGTTTATTTCTAGCAAGTAATAAATTTAGTTAAAAGTCATTTGCAATCATTGTTATTGTGCTACGCCATTTCTTCTATGGTCTAACTTTGGCGTATAACTAAACTGTGTTATGTTACTTCATTATACTCCATACGTTTCAAAAGGCAATTAAAATTAAATTAAATCCTGCTGTTGTGTATTGTTTGTAAGTTTTAATAATATAGCTCGATAAAGAAACTAACGCCCCGCCCCGGCTTCGCACGGATGTAATGCTGATACTATATACACTACTAAAAACTGTGAACGTTGTATAGAAAACGCAGCGGCCCACTGCTTACGCCTCGCCTCGGCCGATCGGTATCGACGAAAACGCGACGCCCCGCAATTTATAAATCTGTAATATTTTCGAAAATATTCATTTAAATCATAAGCTGTAAAGGGCGATGTAGATCTATATTAAATCAACAGTATATTTATGGTATTAAATTGGAGAAGGATTAATGCTGTATTGGTTAAAATCGCTTCGAAAATAAGCCGGTATTTGTCGTATAAAGTAAATGACATAAAAATGTTATTATGGGACATCGCGAATTTTTCTGTAGACCTTTTCAATGTGTACAATATTTAGTACATTATTTTGATAAAACTCTTAGGGTTCAGCCTGCGATTCACTGCAAACGCGGGAAGAATGTAATTATTTACGACATCACATTAGAAACCTCAAAAATAATAGTATTTATCCACAATTTAATGGATGTAATTATACACCTATGGACCTTCCTCTTTAATCACTCTATCTATTAAAAAAAAAACCATAATCCTTTGCGAAGTTTTAAAGATTTAATCATACAAAGGGGCAGCGCTGGGCTCTGTTTTGCATAGGGTCGCAGCATAATGCTGAGCGATAGCCGTTTTGCGTGGATGTGACGCATGTCAACTGTGATCACTCAATTGTTTTTGTACACTTTATGTCATGTTTACCGCAAATAAACGTATTTTCTTTCTTTACATAGGGAAAGAGAAAGTGACTTTGTTTTATATTATGATGATGATGATGATGATAATACTTCAATATCTGTTATGAAAACACCAATTTCAGCGAATCTAAGCTTCAACAGGAACATACAGATCCTAGCATCCTTCCGTATAAACCTGCCTAACTCGCTCGAAAACAAGTCAAAATTCACCGAGAGCCGATACAACACGCCACCCTGTTCCGGCTGAAACCCTCTTACGCCGCCAAACTGTTGCGCTAAGTCGCCCCCTCCTCCCATCGGGGCCAGGCAGGTTAACGCCCCCCATTCAACCCTATACAAATTACCATATGAAGGTTTGCTGTAGGTACTTTACGTATTTTATTTACATTCGGGTCAAAAGAAAAATGCTGTTTAGGGTCAACATCGAAAAGAAAATGAAGATTCGTTTTCCTAATCGTTTTATTAAGGTTATTTTTTAACCTTTTTTCACTGAAATCTTCAATGAAAACCTGGAGTAGACAGACATAAAATTCGTCTGTAATGATCTTACTGCCCTGGTAGGCCCCCGACAAGGTTGATCGATGACCTGGTGAAGGTCGCGGGAAGCCGATGGATGCGGGCAGCACAAGACCGGTCAACGTGGAAAGCCTTGGGGGAGGCCTTTGTCCAGCAGTGGACATCTATAGGCTGAAGAAGAAGAAGAAGAAGATCTTACTGCTGGGCATAGACCTCAAGGTACTGGGTTACATTATCCATCACGCAAAACAACGTCGCTTGGTATGTCTTTGATTTTTTTATTTTAGTATCTAGGACATGCCGGTTTCGTCACAATATTTTTCTTCGTCGTTTTGACACCAGTGTCTAGAATTAGAAATACAAAGTAGGCTTGTGAGTCGGGGCCAAAACCACTAAGTCATCATGACCTATCAAGGACCTTATGGTGACACAATGTTAAGTTGGGTGTGAGTATAGCCCAGGCAAGAGTTTAAATTACTTTTCATTTCTTCAACCTTAAAAAACTATTGGTTTTCGTAGTTAACATTTTTGACTGTATCATCGGCGGCTAGCTTGCTTTTCGCTTTTCGAGATCGGATTTAGCAAAAGTTTAATTGGATTTTCTGTTAGTAAAATTTTAACTTGCCACTCACTGTTTTAATTGTTTTTCGGAGTTGAAATTAAAAGGATTTTGGTGTTATTTAACAAATTTTCTTACGGTGTTAACACAATTTATACTTTGTTTGTTTTATCTTAAACTTTCAATGATAATATTATTTTATATATTAATTTAATACTGTGAAAAGAAGCCGCCTCGTGGGCTGATAGCCCGACGAGCTACCGGTCATTGTGGAAAGCCTTGGGCCTTTGTCCAGGCGTGGACTTATAGGCTGAAGAAGAAGAAAACCTGTATTATTATTTCTTATCTTCGTTGATGGCAATCGATATTGTAGCCCAGAATTGATAGAACAGCTATGGAATAGGTACTCGTTGAGTCTTATCCTTGTACATGTATTAGAATAAACGGGATTCCATCATTTATTTATTTATTCTTTATATATATTCTTTATTGTACACCCAACAAATATCGAACAAAAACAACACAAAAAAAACATACAATGGGCGGATGGGTGTATGGCATGTGCAGATTTTAAACTCAAACTCAAAGGGGTAAGTCGGTCCGAAAGAGAACGCTAGTCGCCCATTTCAATGTGTTGTGTGTTGTAAGGTCCAATGGAGACGTAAGTCCATTGAAAGAGATACCGTTGCCGAAGGAACACGGGAGGGTTTAGTCAGTCACGTCAAAAGTATGACACGTCCTCCCGCTCCAATAAAAAGGCAATAAAAAGGGCCCCTTGGAGAAGAATTGATAAGAAATTCAAAAAACTCCACTCCCATAAATCTTTTGAATATCGATGACATAGTATTTTATTTACACCCCAGTAACACACTATCGTAAGTCGTGGTGGCCTAGTGGTTAAAACACCAGCCTCTCAAGTATGTATGAGTGTGCGGGTTCGATTCCAGGTCAGGCAAGTACCAATGTCACTTTTCTAAAGTTATATGTACTTTCTAAGTATACCTTGGACACCAATGACTGAAGGTCAAGGAAAACATCTTGAGGGAAACCTGGACTTTATAAGTCTGAAATCGCCAACCCGCATTGAGCAAGCGTGGTGATTACGCTCAATCCTTCTCTGTATGAAAGGAGACCTGTGCCCAGCAGTGGGACGATAAAAGGTTGATGATAATGAACACACTATCAGTAGCAACGGGTTTAATTTTGACAGTTAAACAGCATTCATTGCGTGATTTACCTTGTTGATCAGACACATTTTTCGGACACATGGAACATTGGATAAGCATTGCTATAAAATTATTCCAAGTGATAGGAATAGTGTTTACGTACGTTTAGTTGCTACGCAATTGGGATGCAGGTTGGAATTGTTTGTTATCATGTCCAGATTCTCATCAGCAATGTTTACAATTACACCTACATACAATCAGTTCCAAACTCATGTGTCCATTAAAACCGAACACCGAGTTTATTGCACTCATAGTCCGATAAATTCTAATCGCTTAAAAAGCTTTTGAAAGCCGTCAATAAAATGTTATGAAATAAATTTCAGTTTGCTTTGAAATGAATTAATTTCGGTGTAATCCATACTAACATTATAAATACGAAAGTATCTCTGTGTGTTTGCCCTGCTTTCACGCCAAAACTACTTAACCGATTGTAATAAAATTTGGTCCTGGTAAAATTTGGAATTTGGTTTGGTTGGTGGTTTGGACCTAGTCGGTGGGCGTCCGACGCTGCGCTTGCCGGTACGTGGTCGCCATTCAAGAGCCTTTCTGCCCCATCGGCCATCGGCTCTACGAGCTATGTGCCCCTAAGAGGGGATTCTAGTGCCGAGGAATTTGGAAAATAGGTATTTGAAGAAACTATTGCCGTCGCGCTGCTTCCAACCTCTCCCGGTAAAATGCAAAAGGACAGTTGCAGCTCAGGCTGATTTACCTACAAAAACGTTGACAAAAAACGTTTCGTATTCCGCTGTTTTTTTAACGATAGACACGATAGATCTCAATTATTTTAATATTAGAATTTAGAGGAAAAGTATACCTATGCTTCTATTATTTTATTTTTTGTCAACAACTTATCACGTTTGTCTAATAGTCATCTGAACATCCCGGTAAAATGGGTTATTTTTCGCCATTTTGAAGTATCGTATTTCTTTTATTAATTAAGTTTCGGAAAAAATCAAATGATAGGAGCGGAGCACGTATAATCACGGTGTAAAATCGTAGAAAAAAAACTTTTTTACAAAAAAACAACCGACTTCCAAAAACCACTACAAAGTGAAAAATAACTAATTTCGGAAGTCGGTGTCTTTGGTTTTGTATATTCGTTTTTTGACACCGACTTCCGAAATTAGTTATTTTTCACTTTGTAGTGGTTTTTGGAAGTCGGTTGTTTTTTTGTAAAAAAGTTTTTACTTTACACTTTTTAGTTGTTTAAAGTACTATGTATTCAGTTGCATCTGGTCAGACTGGAAGCTGACGCAAATATAGTTGGGAAACGACGTAATTTTGTTTACTTTAATTTTTACCCGTAAGTATTCCCTCAACTGCATAGGCAGTTGAGGGAATTCTTACGGGGTCTTCATCATCAAATTTACTGCGGACCATTATTTTAATCCAATGGGTGGGTGCAAAGGTCTCATCAATATAAATGAATGAAGTCCAACCACAAAGTAGCTACTGTAAACCGTTGAGGAGTTCCCGGAACTGGCCTTTGTCTTCATTATCAGAGCTCTTATGACAGTCACAACTCATCTAGGTGTAAAGTTCTTATCAATACAAATTAATCAAGCCCAAACACAAGGTAGCTGCTGTGAATTGTTGAGGAGTTCCTTCGACTGTCTCCCGGCTCCATCATCAGATCTACTCCAGACCTTTATTAAATTGTAGTACTATAAAATACTTAATGAAATGCTAAGAAATGCACTTGTCGCCCCTGCAATTTTTTAAAGTTCCCCTTGTTTTCTCTGGTCTTCCGCCATCAAACCCTGATATCCTTACCATGGGACCACCTTGGGAACGTCTTCTTTCCAACAGAAAAAGAATGATCAAAATCGGTTTATAAACGACGAAGTTATGCGCGAACAAACATAAAAAAAAAAGCATATATACGGTCGAATTGAGTCCTCCTCCTTTTTGAAGTCGGTTAAAAAAATAATTGCTCTAAAAGCATCCACGAAGAAAACAGCGTAATACGTTTGTATAGAGAAAGCACCACTAAAGTTCACTGTTAAGTATATCATTATAGGTATAGCCTTAATTTTTAAGCTTCACAAGAACACTTCATAAAGAATATACAACGTGTAACATAAAGGGTATATACATAACAAAGGCATGGCATCTTTACATGATATCAAACGATACTGGAAGGGTTTTTTAATCCTATCTCTTTGTGTTAGGAAGTTATGAGGAAAAACACCGCCTGTAATAGGCTACTATCATACTAGTCGCACAGAGATATTGAAGACATTTATCGGATTTTGGCAAGTAACGTGACGGGTAACGAGTAGTTATTAACGTATGTAGTGTGCTGCCACGTTTGTTATGATTTGATTAAGAAACACACGAAACCAAAAATTTGGTACCAATTTTTTTGAGTATTTTATTTTAAGTTGAAACCCTTCCGATATCGTTTTTTTTTTATCCATACTAATATTATAAATGCGAAAGTAACTCTGTCTGTCTGTCTGTCGGTCTGTCTGTCTGTCTGTCTGTCTGTTACGCTTTCCCGCTTAAACCTCTCAACCGATTTTGATGAAATTTGGCACAGACAGTCTTTGGACCCTGAGAAAGAACATAGGCTACCTTTTATCCCGGAAAAATATGAAGTTCCCGAGGGAAATCTAAAAAGCGCGATATAACCGAACTCCACGCGGGCGAAGCCGCGGGCGGAAAGCTAGTTAGTTATAAACTAGTGCTTGACTGCAATCCCGCCTGGTGGTAAGCAGGGATGCAATCGTTGATGGTAAAGCGCACTAGCTTATTAAGCCTATTCACTCAAAAAAACTGAGTGAATAGGAAGGAAGACGGCAGTTGAGTGAGGTGATGCAATGTTTAACCCAACAACACGACCAACGATGCTGCGCCAGAGGATGATCTGGAGACCCTCCACGACCAAACTCCCGACACAACAACATTAGGCACATCGTACCCGGTCACATCGCAACCCAACTGCTCAGACCCGTCCTCCGTACGGCTTCACCAGACATCATGCCGGAACACGACGAATCGCTTGGCGGCAAGACTTTGTCTGGTGGGTGGTAACTTATGCCGGCGACTGATGTTGTTGCCTACCACCGAAAAAGTTTGTCGTTTGATATCATCTAAAGATGCCATGCCCTTGGTATGTATATACCCTTTTTGTTACACGTTGTATAAAACAAGTGTCTTCCCCATAACTTATGTTGAATAAGAAATACTTAATAAATAAGACCCCGATTTGGTAAAAATAAACGTTGTCCAAACCCTGGAGTACTGTGGAGAGTTTGTGCGGCACTTGCATGACTTAATTCCTCTATCTTCGGACGACTCGTCATATGGCGAATATTCACCCTTACGTTGAGTTGTCACCACTATGATCCGAACAAAGCGTTTCGCCTCGTCTTTTATGCCGCGTACATTGAATGACTGGACCAATTTGCCAGTGGCGGTCTTTCCGTTCAAGCAACAGTTAATAATATAAAAAAAAAACCTTACGTTATGGTCATTTTCTAAATAATAATAATAATTCATTTAATTCAGATTACTCCATATTTGTTAGTACAATTTTGAGCTTATAGACTAGTGTTAGTAACAATATGACAAAGATACATTTTTATTAATAAATGGCGGATCGAGTGGAGTCCCCGGTGATGGTGGAAAATCGCTATAAGACTGCGTGCAGTCTGATCCAGCGAGCCAGCATCGGAGAGTCCCAGCGGTCCACCAACACACGCAGGATGGTATTGGGACTGTCGCGCGTGCGTCGTAAGATGGAAGCGCACCGTTTGCGCATGATGGCCGCAAAGCCGTCCGTACCAGCCTCCGCAAACATTGCCGAGCCGCTGCAGTAGCGCGGCAGTCCCATTAGCACCCGGAAAGCATTATTAAATAGAGGTATAAAATAAATTATTAGGCTAGGTTGTAATATAAATAAATTATCTTCAATTGTGGTACTTTATAAAGCATAAAAAAAATCTAAACTTCGAATGAATGAACCCATAAAATAAATCACAAACGAAAAATAAGTTTGTACACAATTTATCAAAGGTCGTTGAATAAGGAGCTAAACAAAATTCAGTGGGCATACATTTTTTTCGGCGAAATAATTCGTACCTTTGCGAGTCATCTTGTGAGATTTGAGCGGGAGGGATGCTGACTGCTGCCGTGCTGGCAAACGGTGACTGATTGCCAAGGATAAAAGGAGGAGGAGATAAAATCTTTGAGATAGAGGAATGAATGGGCGCTTTTAGCTGAAGAAATTGTTTTATATTTAGTGACGTGCAAAATAAACTTGTTTATGAATAATGAAATTCATTTTTTTGTTATGATTTCATTTTATATCTACAAATTAGGCTGTAACTTTAAAATAATAATAATAAATTGGTAAGCAGTACTTCTAGACACGGCTCGCATTGTCAGGAGGTACCTCTCTCTGAAGCCCTGACCGCCGGTAGCTTGGACCATGTTCCCGATACCAGTGGGCTACTGTATTTAATATTTTTCAACGTATTTTTATATAGAAACACTAGCGGCTACCAGCGACTTCGTTCGCGTGGAGTTAGTTATGCTCCGCTCCTATCGGTCGCAGCGTGATGTTATATAGCCTTCCTTGATTAATCAAGGAAGGCTATCCAACGCAAAAAGATTTTTTTAAATCGGACCAGTAGTTCATGAGATTAACGCGTTCAAACAAACAAATTCTTCAGCTTTATATATTAGTAATATAGTATAGATTTAAAAATGGAAATTAATATGTAAGTGGTGAAATAAAGGAAATAATACTAATAAAAACTTTATTGTTCAGAAAAACTTTACAATATAATACCTATTTGAATAGCACTAGCCTCCACACTAGGACTCCCTGTGTCGAGGAAACTAGTCTCCTTCGTCTAACAAGATTAGGTGGGTACGGTAAGGACGTTCATACATGGCATCGGTCGGTATTGATTTTTGATGTGACAAAAATAGGTTGTTCTTCCATACAAATAAATTTATTAACAAAAATATGTATCAACTTATTTAAGTGTGTATTTTTTAGAATTTTGAACTTGTGTGGTGTATTGTGTGGATGTGTGATGAATGGGTAAGCTAAAACAAAGAAGATAAATACGTTCATAAACATGACTACAAGATGCCGCATAAGCATCCAATCAATACCCACGTAAAATGCTATCAGTCAACACAATGCTGTGAACCAATGCAATACAGAACCACTGCGGTGGTTGTCAGCATTTTGTGCTTCTGTCATCATCATCATCATCTCAGCGTTAATCCCAGTCGCATCCGTAGCTTTTCAGCTTTGGAGTATGGGGTGCGCTTTACCAGTCTAACTGCTGATTTTTGGCTACACTTCGACATTTTCCACATCGACAGCCGTCTGACCTCCACAACCCGAAGGCGATATCTCAGCATTACAGTTAAACCAATTGTGAAATTGTTAGACTTTTGAGGGCTCCAACAACCCGTAACGACTGCCACTACATGTTCGTATGGCAACCGGGACCAACGGCTTAACGTGCATTCCGAGCACGACCAGACCAGTGCAAATATTCATATTCATGCATACAAATATTTGCACTCTGCGGGCGAAACCGCGCCTCCTTGCGCAACGGCCGCGTTCGCTACCGCTACGCCACGAAGGCTGGATTAAAATTGTTATTTTGTGCTTCTGTGACTTACCCTTATTAATTTTCCCGTTGCTCATTTGACACAATGTGTAAGCATACAAACCACGCTCAACAATAAAAGTAAATGACTAAATTCGCAAAATTAATTCCACAAAGGTCACTCGATACCCTTTTCAACCCAATTAAAATTGGACTCCGTGAAATAAATGGAATATTATTATAAATTAAAAGGGACATTGTTTCGTACAGAAATGCTTAACAGATAATTATGAATTAATACCACATAGCCAGTATATAGTAGCTCGCTTCAATTATTAGGCTGAATTGTTTGCATCGGACCTTTTTGGTCGAATAGCGGGAAAGGCTGAAAATGGCGCGAAAAGTAGCCGTCACTTACCTGTCAAATTTAGTAAACGATTTTTTTTTTTTTTTGTAACAAAGCAGTGCCGTGTGGTACTGGGCATACAATAGTACCATCCCATATCCTCCGTGGGTGTCGTAAGAGGCGACTAAGGGAACTCTCACCAGAGAAGCGGGCAGCAGCGCTTCTCCTGTGGAACAACAAATTACTGCGATCCCCAACCCGCCTGCCAAGCGTGTGGATTATGGCAATGTCTCCCAATGTATTGAAAGCCTTTGTCCTATTATAGGCTGAGAAGAAGAAGCAAAGTAATTAAAACAGAAATGAGATCTGAAATAGGTTTGAATTGTCTGTTTTCCTTACCTACTTATAGCTTAATTCTTAAAGTTTTTTCCAAATATGAATTTTTGTCAAGTATGGACAACAGCGGTTGTAACATCCAAACAAAGGGTAATTTTGAGTGTTTTAACATGATTTAAAGTAATAAAACCGTTTTGTAGCCGGTTTCCAAACTCCATTACTTTATAACATGTAAACTTCTCTTCCGCGATTCAGGCTCACTCTCAAGCAACGCCATCTATGAAATTAAAGATTAAACTTTCAGCAAACTCCACCTGTGTAACCTATTTAAAAATTTAAGAGGTTTTAACTAAATAAACAGTGGGATGATGCGAGTACAAAGTACAGTAAAATACTGCTGGGCGGTAATATTACTGGTTTATTTCTTTTGAAGAAAAAGAGGGCGGCAGCTTTGTAGTTATAAGGCGTATGTATTCGCGTTTGTATTCCTTGTCTAGACATGGTTGGTAAGTCTAAGTTGCTGGAAACATATGTATTTCTTTTCGTTTAGTCTCATTGTGGTCTAACCTTTATTTTCATATTTCAAATAAATAATTTATAATTGGACCTCTTCTATCCATTTGAATTTCAGTTTGAATAGAACAAGCTCGAACTTGGTCGCTAACATTAAATTTATTGTAACTTTATTATTTTGAACGTTACTTGGGTGATTCTCAATTAAATAAATACCTTATGCAATAAATATTCCTTTTATAATTATTTCTAAAGTGATTCAGAAATAAAATTATTACTTAGGAAAAAAAAGAGCGATCCATGGGCTTGCTGTACGTACCATACACGTAATGGAAGTATAACTTCTTAAGAAATTAAAGGGAGACATTTAGTCTAAGCGAAAATTACATTTTTCTTCTCTCTCGTTTAACGAAATGTGCCTAAATGTGATGCGTCCTTGAAATATGTAATTATCGATCAGCCACTGCACATAAAAACCTACTATAGAATAGAATAGAAAAACTTTTATACAGGAATCCATAAGGTTTGTAACAATTTTACTTAACTACTAATATTAGTACGTGAGGAGGCCTGAGGAACAGGGAGTAAAGTTCACTCATCCTCCATTGAAAAGGGAGGATCCACCAACCAGAAGAGGTTATATTTGCTGGGCACTTGCCCAACGGTTAATTTTGGGAAGTTGTATGTATGCTAGTTGCACGGAAACTCTGCTTGCGAGATGTAGAATTCGTGTAACGTCAGTATGACGCGTTTCTTTGTGGCGTTTATAGGTACAGCTACAGTACGTTACAAACACACACACCACACGACATACATATGTAGATCAAAAATCACTTTGGTGTTCGGTATCATAGACAGTATGAGACCTGAGCCTCCGTTTCATAACCTCTCTTTTTCAGTTTATTACCCTCAATTTTGCAAACTTAAGTATCCCCATTTTTACTCAACAAACGTGTCGGCTGAATAGGTGGTGGAGGCTTTACGTACCTACCGGCTGGCTTCCGGATCCGTTTCCTCATTTCCGGCATTTCCGTGACGGAGCGGTTAATTTTCGAACTTAGTTCGAGGGTAGACCGAGTTGTGTGACGACACGGAATATTGTACGGTAAATTAGTTTAGTTTGTTTTATTAGTGACGGAAAGTCATTTAGGTATGAGGAAATCTGTGTGGAGTGATTATTGGAAACCGATAGCTGAAATTGCTTTTCGTGGAATTAGCTACAATTTTATGGCTGTTTGGCTGTATTGCTTGACGGGTTCTCGAGTAGCGACCACGCGTAGGAAGACGCAGCGTGGGTAGGCCCCCGACAAGGTGAACCGACGACCTGGTGAAGGTTGCGGAAAACCGCTGGATGCGGGAGGCGCTGGACTGGTCGTCGTGGAGATCCATGGTTTAGGCCTATGTCCAGCAGTGGACGTCTTTCGGCTGAAATAATGATGATTTATGGGTCACGGTCATAACAGTCATATGGATTAATCTTCAAGGTTAAGCATCGCTCGTCGAGGCCCGTTCGTGGGTGCGTGACCATCTATTACATATAATGCCTTAAAAAGAACATTGGTCTTGGCTGTTAGTCGTGGATTTTTGACAGTCGTTATGAGTAGTTAGAAAACCTAAAATCTGACAAATAGTTTTGCCATGAAGTATCGTAACCTAGTAACAGGTAATTAAGTGCAACTGGTTAGACTGGACCCTGATCCTAAAATAGTTGGAAAAGGAGAGGCAGATTGATGTTACGTCGATCTGGAAGGCTGTGATTGAAAATTATTAAAACGTGAATGGTTCAAACAGTAGTTTTCAATGTAAATTTGTTTTTCAGCATCTGAAATTCTAGTGCCACTAAACGTGAACGTTACGGACGAATTAAAAATGATTTAAAAAAAAAATCGTCCTTAAAAAAAATATATGAGTACTACTAGTGTCCGACCGCAACTTGTTTTATTACCGAAAACAAATTTCGGCAGCGGTCTTTCGGTTTCGGCCGAAACCGAAACGGAAACTTCCTTACAAGAAACAATTTTGAGAACATATTTTGAGGAAAAAATAAAGAAAACGTTGTTATAATCAGTTAGTCGTTATAGTTTTCTCTTTAAATTACAAAAATAAGCAGTGATCGACATTTTCATTTAGTAATAATCATCATAAGAACCTTTATTTAAGAAAAAAATATTAGTTGCGCCTCAAAAATCCTCACAATAAATACTCAATCACTCGAAAACTCGCCAACACAACAAAACAAAACGAAAAACAAACAAGCAAATTACGACATTGGCTCCCATGGGATTCATTCCTTCATTCCACGCTCCGATCATGACCGATCACCGCGCCAAAAATCTCGAATACACATTCGGTTTCACCCGTAGATTCGACAAGTTTGCCACCGAAAACTAAACTAAACCGAAATTCGTGTTTTTACCGAAACTAAACCGAAAACCAAACCGAAACCGAACATTCGGTCGGACACTAAGGAGTACGTAGCCAGCATCATAATTGCGTTACACAATATCAATCACAATCTAAATCATTTTGTAGGATATTACTAATTAGTTGCATCATAATAATGTTACAAAGGAGATGTTTCAGAAATGTATGAAGCCTGGGTCAGCACATTGTATACTTAATGATAGGTATAGTTACTCTATAGTTAACTGTTTTTAATGTTAGTTTCCTTAGGCTTAGTTTTTATACAGATTCAATTTAACTCGGCCAAGGAGTGCAACACAACTACTAATAAATATGGTGGTCAGAAATAAGCGAAATATTTTGACAGTGACATTTGATTGACGCGTCATGTATCTAAGGCTATCGTATTTATATTATCTATCATATGACTGCGAAAAAAACAAAACATGAATTCCGAACATACGGCCCATTAAATAAACACAATCAACTCAAAACAAAACTCGCCACGAACACAATGGGAAAATAGAATTGTCAAAGTTGTCAATCAAACGTCATAACCACTGTCATGACTATCTTAAAAAAGGGTTATATCACTAAAAACGTTTCTAATAATTAATTATATACCTGTGTTTTTATTCAAATTAATTTTGTAGTATTTTTATAAAAATCATTTTTTTTTTTTATAAATATTATAAACCAGTGCTTGACCGCAATCCCGCGTGATGGTAAGCAGTGATGCGATCGTTGATGGTAAAGCGCGCTAGTATATTAAGAGCCTATTCACTCTAGCCTTGAAGACACTCAAATTGTAGTCCGACGGAAAAACCATCGCCGGCAAGTTGTTCCAGTCCCTTGATGTACGCGGTATAAGGAGGAGGCGAAACGCTTCGTCCGGATCGTAGTAGTGTTAACAACGTAAGGGTGGAAACTCGCCGTACGACGGGTCGTCCGATGGTGGAACGGAGATGGGGGATTTACTTTTTTATCTATAAAGTGTACATAGTGGTAGCCCAAAATGAAACATCTCCTTTGTTTGCTCAATAACGTAATGAATGTGGTTAAACTTTTTGGTGTACTATCATCCAATTACGCCACAAAATACGATATAAACTAAAGAGTATCTATTCAACAGTATTATTTCTATCTATTTGCGTTACAGGAAAAGACATAAAAACTCGCGCCGAAAATAAACAGAATCACGCTCTTAAAAAAGTAACCAACGTTCGATCATAAAATGTATTATTTTAACACTGGCAGGCAGATAAGACCTGACAGTTACTATTGCTCCCAATATAATCGTAAAATATATCCAGGGAAGTGAGACCTTTTTTTTGTAAACTCCTTATCCCGGATCGGCACTAATCCGGATACATAATTTATAACCTGCTTTTTCTTCAGATGAAACATTGTTCAGGGTAGCAATGAAAAAGGTTTGATTTAATTTTCGCGCGTCATTTCATTTTTTGTGCGAAAGAAGTTCTAAGTATTTGAATTTATTTGAATTAAGAATTTGACATGATTATTAAGTTACTGAACAACAATCTGAATATTATACTTAACAAAAGTCAAATTCCTTTGAAATTTAAAAACTTATCAAGACCTTTTTGTTACAAATAGTCACTCGAAAATCAACTTAAAATAAATTTCACTGAGGTATATAACTGATTAAGTGGCAATGGAATGTAAATGATTAGAGATTATGAATACTGCTAAAGGTAATCCGATTAAATGCACTCAACAAATGTCAAAAACAGTAAAGTAGAAAGATCAAAACCATACTCACATGGATGGAAGTAGCGTAGCGCGGAAGCATAAATTATAAAATGCCCAAACTAACAACCCATTGCTACGTTGAAGTATTTCAAATGTTGGCAATAATTATCATGTTCCGGGTTTATGCCGGAAACCAGACCCTGGACCAAAAGGCGTGCCGATAAACTTTGAAACTGTGAAAGATTAAAACGTCAAGAGAAAGTGTCACGGATTTAGGTAAGCCGTTACAAGGGTGATATCTTAAGTTCCGGTGATAGTTAAGATCAATGAGAATTTAGGCTGGTTTTTGTTGAGGTTGAATTTTATTATTGTCTCTGGCTGATGACTTTTATAAAGAAATGAAATTCATGTTTGGAAGAAGTCAGATTTGATAGATATGTGAAAAAATGTTTTTTATATCACCTTGTAAAAATTACTTGTAGAAATGCGGTCACAGGGAATTTATTAAAGATCCGATGATATGATGTTTTATAGAGGTTTTGGTGTTCATAATGAAGGGCATAATAACAGTTTATTGAAGTGAATTGTGATTGATTTTATTTTTGAAGCTTTTACAAGGAAAAGTATCCCAGAAGTGTACTGCATCCAATTAATTTTATCATAACAACAGTTTTTTCACTTACCCCATGAGGCTTTTCTACCATTAGATAAGCAACCCGCCCCTTTATGATTTATATGAGTTGATAAAACACCCACTTTTCTTAATTATGTATTAATTTATTATACACATAAAACGTTAGGAATAAATTCTCTAGTTTGTGGTTTAAATCGAACTTAATCTGTGGCGCAGTTTAGAAGAGCATGTTTATCGTGTGTAAACCAATATATACCTAATTGGTTTACACACGAGAAGCATGCTCTGGAGCTCTCTCTCATTTCTATCCCTCTACTGGAGAAGCAACTTTTACTTTATAATATGTTTAGAATAAATACATTTCCGTTACAAATATGATAGCAAATCGACTTTACAAAAAATGTTTTTGACTGCTGTCAACCATCACACATGTAGTATCAGTATACATAATATATAGGCACGTACATAGGTACCTACATACTTACAGTAAGGGTCAAAAGTGGATTACCACTTTTGACACTTATTGTTAATGCAATAAAGTTCAAAAGTGGTAATGCACTTTTGACCCTTACCTGAAGTAGACTTTAGGATTTCAAACATCATTTATGACAAAAATTCAATAGCTTTGCCACTAAAACTAATCAAGATTGACAAACTAAATATATACATAATAGTGATGGGCCAACAACGGTGTTGGCCCATCACTAATATGTGTATATATTTAGTTTGTTTAAAAAAGAAGTTTTTTTTTAAATTTTGAAGTAATTTTTTTTCATAGTGCAAAATATTCTTATACATTATCATTTCCAGTGTATTCATTTAATGTTGTCTTTACATTGTAGGTATATTATGAAAAACTTGATACAACCATGCGGCCTTGGACTAACCCAATCTAACATCGCTTTTGATTACACTTAATATTCACCGTTTCTAACAACGTGATATGCACACAAAATGCTTTTTATTAGGTAAACTAAATAAATTACAGAATATAATTTTGAAGATTTATTAAGGGTGACACAATGGGCGGTCTTATCGCTAAGAGTAACTTTTTAACAAACAACCTTTTGGAATACCGAGAGAGAGATGAATAGTGTAAATAGTTACAATACTTCATTATCCAAAACAGTTAAAATATTCACCCAATTACACGGGGGTTAGTTTTGAATCTTTACGGCTTGATATAACTGTATAGAGCTATTTGGATTCAAAGTGACCCTTAGCTAAGGTATACAATGTAACCTAATTGGTAAGTTTATGGGGTGGAAGAGACGGTTTGACAGCAATAATGGTTGATTAAATAGAGGTTTGTGATAAAGCTTTTATGAAATCCTGTGGAATACTTGATATAAAAGTTGAAAGGAAATCGTTTGCGTTTGTATGGGCTTAGAGTAATGAATATAAATGTTGATGGATGGATATGGGGATACTAAGGTCAAAGAAAAGTTTTATTGGTGAGGAATAATGATATGAAAAAGAAGGTAAGTAGTCAATGATTGTTTGACGGTTGATAGGATTGAATGGAAGAAGAAAACGTGATGCGTCGATATCTAGTGACATGGGATTAGCAGGAAGGTAGAAATGAAGAGTATTTAGTGAAGTAAAGCATGATGTCCGGTGAAGCCGTACGGAGGACGGGTCTGAGCAGTTGTGTTGCGATGTGTGCCTGGTATGATGCGCCAAATGTTGTTGTGTCGGGAGTTTGGTCCTGGAGGGCCTCCAGATCAATCTCCCTCTGGCGCAGTATCGTTGGTCGTGCTGTTGGGTTTAACATTGTATCACCTCGCTCAACTGCTGTCTTCCTTCCTATTTACTAAGATTTTTTTTAAGTGAATAGGCTCTTAATAAACTGGCGCGCTTTACCATCAACGATTGCATCACTGCTAACCATCAGGTGGGATTGCGGTCAAGCACTACTGCCAACTCAATTTACTTTAACTCTTTTACTTACTTCGATTTTCACAGAATAGATCGGCAGACGCACAGTGTGGTATTTGGACTCAAAACTTGGTCAAAATTATTTTTTGCTTCTAGTGAGTAGATATGTACTTTTCGATGTGGTTTAACATTAAAGTGTAGTAAAACAATGCTTTATTTAAATAGAAAATCATTTATTCATTATTACTAGAATCAGCCATAATATTAATATTGGTAACGTAACTTTCGTGAAGTAAATTTAAAACAGCTGCCGATATTTCTTTCATTTTTCTATTTAAGGTTTCCCTCATGCCGGTAATCAGTGGATATGAGGTCAATAAAAGTCGATTTAAAACATCCATTATTGCAGGCCACTCGCGAAAACTTTCTTGTTAAGTTCAGTCTGAAGGATCTTATGTTCTTGTTCCGTGCTTCTGCCGCTTCTTCCGATAGCTGACTAATTGGTAGTGTTGCTGCTTTAGTGACAGCCGCTCCATGCCGAAGCACTTTGTGCATGGTAGGAGACATTGGATAAAATTTATATGGTGACACATAGTTCTGCTGTCTCTAGGCAATATTGTTAGAATTTCTCTGCATTTACTTTTAATCCCGAACACAATGTCTCCAAAATGACTTTCAGCCGATATATTAAATCTTTATCAATCCCTGTTATTTCGGCTGAAATTTCATAATTCTCGAAAAATCTTCTACTCGTGTTCCCATTATTGGTATTTCCAAAGTTTGCTTTAGACATGTCCACTAAAAGTCCAAGTTTTTCTTTGAACTTGTCTTGAATCTCTTTTTTTCTATCTTCCACCATTTTTTTCTCTTCGACAGAAAGACGAACATTCCATTTTTAACGGGTAACCTATATGCCACGTGCAGTATAGTTTCAAAAAATCGAATTATAGCATGCAACAATGACAGCCCAAAGCTGATATTTTCTTTTTTGCATGGCCTCTCCTTTGACAAGTCGTTGAATTCAGAAGCAGTAGCTTCACATATGTATCACCTCATTGTCGATTTGGTATGCGTTGCTGCATTGCATACCTTGCCATGCACCATCGTAAATAACATTTTATGTTCAATAGATATGCCATTTGTATTTGTGCTAGAGAGGGCTGATATCTGTGATTGTATGTAATTTATTCCTTCATTAGTGATGTCAGTTGTCTCATTTGAATGTTTAGTCATGTCATACAACTCATTTCGAGTCACTGCTTTCACGCCAGAAGGTCCTAATGGAAATAAAAACGAATAACATTTTAGCAAAATATTTCAAGGAAATATATAATAGGCCGTTACAAAAAAAAATTGTAATAAATAAAAGGGCGGTTTCGGGCGGCTAGTTATTTTACAACCAGCTTACCAATTAAGAATCTCACATTATACAATCGTTTTTAATACTCAGAAGTGTTCAGAAATATAAAAAAATCCCTTTTGAAATATCTAAATAATTATTTATACAACAGTAAATAACACCTATATTGTCAACTAAATAAAAAAATATCAATAAGATATTTGCCTAAATATATATATTTATCAGAAAGTACATACCTGGTACAGAATGATCCATAATAAAAACCACCACTAAACCACTTCACTGAACTAAAACAAAAGCTTTGAAAACAATGAAATCAGAGCGTATCGAAAAATCGCACGTCAAACGTAATCGAGCAGTAAATTCCGACTGATCACACGAAGCCCAGTGTTGGGCTAGCGCTTCACGCGTTTCACTATTGGCTGCAGTGACTCATCAGCTTATTAACTGTTTACAATACTAGATAGCTAACAGGAAATTGAAAATTCTGTTTTTGGCCAGGTTTTGAGGCTAAATACCACACTGTGAGACGGCTGAGTGAACGTTCTTAAAATTCCAGAAATTATCCCTTTAGGTTAGTACATAGTATTTTCCTAGATAAATAACTCATAATATTCGGCCCCCCATTGTAAAACCCAGTATAGACTAGAGGAAAAAATACTTTTTCCTAAAAATCTTTTTTCCCCCAAATTGCCACAAACACCTGCCTTTACAACTTAGCAACAACGGAGACTCAATTCGCATTAATTTCACTGAAATCATTTACAGGCGCTTTTGTTTTCAATTATCTTCACTCCATTCCAAAAACATAGAAATCTCTTTTTGCTGTCCCCTGGAAAGTTTAATTCAAAGCTCTAAGGCACTTTGTTTTTGTAAGGTAGCCGTGATATAACTATTTATTGTTTGTAACGCATACAATCTAAATAGTATTAATAGTGGCGGTGGCCTAGTGGTTAAAACACCAGCCTTTCAAGTGTGAGTGTGCGTGTTCGATTCCAGGTCAGGCAAGTACCAATGTAACTTTTCTAAGTTGTATGTACTTTCTAAGTATATCTTGGACACCAATGACTGATTACAAGATGAAAGAAAACACCTTGAGGAAACCTGAACGTTAAGTTTGAAATCGCCAACCCGCATTGAGCAAGCGTGGTGATTACGCTCAATCCTTCTATGCCCAGCAGTGGGACGATAAAAAGGTTGATAATGATGAGTATTCATAGTAGCGGTATCTACAAAAGCCACATGCGAACAACGCTATATACTGACGTCACACCAATTCTGCATCTAGTAAGAGTTTACCGTTCAACTACCACATATACAACTTCCCAACTTCAACAGTTGGTCCCGTCCACCCCTCTGGTCGGAGGATCCCCCCCTTTCTGTGAAGGATGAGTGAACTTTACCTACATCCTGTTCCTTATACTTCCATAGTTTCAAATTCTACCTATCCTATATAACCTGGTGGCCTATATAACAAGTCTATATAACGTGGTATCCTATATAACAAGTCGTGATGGCCTAGTGGCTAAAACACCAGCCTCTCAAGCATGAGTGTGCGGGTTCGATTCCAGGTCAGGCAAGTACCAATGTAACTTTTCTAAAGTTATATATACTTTCTAAGTATATCTTGGACACCAATGACTGAAGGTGAAGGAAAACATCTTGAGGAAACCTGGACTTTATAAGTCTGAAATCGCCAACCCGCATTGAGCAAGCGTGGTGATTACGCTCAATCCTTCTCTGTATGAGAGGAGACCTGTGCCCAGCAATATGACGATATGAGGTTGATGATAATGATATAACGGTACCCAACTAACATTTAAGTCGTCGAGTAGACGTTTTCTTGGCGACTTAATGTTATTTAATATAATCGTATAAACATCATAAGGACGTTTACTCGACGGCATTAGGGCCCATTTTATACAACTTAAGGCCCTAAGAGTGTCGTGTAATAGTCATATATAGTCCTATATAGTCGCGTAGTAGTCATATTTACGTCGCCGATTTGACTGCATGTCATGTAAATGACAACTGTAGCGGCGTGTATTCGACTTCGTGTCGAGTAATGGCTCACAATATGACTTTTATCCAATGTAATAGTTGTGTTATTGTCATTTAAAGGTGTGCTTATTTGAACGAATTCTATAACATATCACGTGAATATAATATGGCTGTGTTTTTGACAGCAGAGTTAATATTGTATATTTTCTTTGTTATTTGAGGTGATAAAACTATTTCATCAGTTGTCAACCATTGCGCAATCAAGTTTACTGATTAATGTGAGGTAAGTTTCTAACAAATTTTTTACGCGCTTTTAAAATATTAATGTTTTCACATATTTCTATTAATTTATTATCAATGTGACTGCGTTATATGACAACTACATAACTTCCCGACGTATAACTGCATGTTTATTCATTCGAGTACGCCATGACAGTTGATTTAGGGGTCAATAGTAAAATAATAAACGCCTAGCTAACATAGTTCAAATAGGTAGGATATATTTGAACTAAGTTAGCTAGGCGTTTATATTTTAAGAACTAATCTGCGTGACATACCTATAACTTAGAATACTTTTGTTTTAGGTAAACCCCACAAGGATGTTGATAAGTTTTTACCAAAGAATGCAAAAGTGTTGCACGAAAATAATCAGCCGCCAGTTGAAGAGCGATGCAATGTCCAGAATGTAGAGCTAGAAAATACACCACATCAGAAAGAAAATGCTTCGCCACTTGAATTGCCAGTTAGATTGGATTTATAAAATTAAAAAGTGATAAAAGGATTTTGTTTACTTCTAGTGCTTGAACTTGAATTTTTTATGTTGAAATTTTGTATTAGAACATACAAAATCTCAACATAAAAAAATCAAGTTTCAAAAAGATATAAAAGTTCCTAATATCGGAAGGTTAAAATAGGTTTGTGTCGATTGACGCACATTATCGGATTTAAACGCGATAACTTACTATTAGTTTTAAAGAAATGTACAGAAGACAACACGTCAAGCTACTGCGATCTGTCAGATTTCTTTATTGGATTTTCAACTTTATCTTTTAAGCATTAAGACTCAAGGTTGATTGGGAATATTTGGCAGTTTCGGGTAGCTTGACCTGCGGTCGTTCGTACGTTATGTTTAAGTTGCCTATTGTGTAGTAATTTTGTATGTTCTATTGTAAGATTATTAGCTACATATAAGATGTTTCAATGTGGCAAAATAAATGAATGTTTGATTTTGTATAATATTTCGTATTTTACATTTATGGATCAAAAAGCCATTTAAGTTTTTCCAAAACTAGCAATATTTTAAAGCTTTGCTTTTATTTCTATTTAATAAGTGTCGTCAAACTTGAAATGTTAATTACGTTCCTGGGAATAATAAAAAAATGAAACAATTTTTACTGCGTTTTTTATTACCTATTTCTTAAATGTATGAATAACACACTAACCAACTGACACTTTATATCAGTAAAATAATATAGGTTTGACTTCAGTTTACGAGATTTCGTTCTCATATATTCGGATATGAAGATTTCATGGGCATTTCAAAACATCATTCCTTAAGTTTCAAGTTATTCAATTGGTTTAATGCAATTTGGGGAATATTAAAGTCAGTAGCCCCCACTTGTTATAATGGTATCTGAAGTCGTCATTTTGGGTGCCTTTATAAACGTTATCTTCATTTTCGGACGATGAATAACTATCTTCAAGTTCGGAAAGCGAACAAGAGTCCTGAACTTCGGCAAATGAACTGCAAGATGTACCTACTCGTAGAATTTTGGTTAAATGTGATACGGAACCCTTCTCATTTTCTTCACTATCAGTTTGAGCTCTATTACTTTGTATTAAAGGACGTGCTTGAAGCGAATGATACTTGTTTTTAACTCCCCTCTTTTGAATTCCCCACTTCTTTTAATACTTTTCCACTTTTATCGATCCATTTGTTGTACCAAACAGTAAATAAATATGATTTCAAAATGATGGAAGTTGTATATAAGGTGATTATAAACCTCTATTATGAGTAATAATTATATAGCGGTCGTATTATCATTTTTGTAATACTTTAGGGTGTATACAGGTCGCAATCGTAATACTTATTCGACTTATATATAATGGTTACAAACACTACGTGTAAACAACTATTATCCATGTAGCAGGTAAAAAGGTAATTATATGACAAAATTGACAGTATTACGTCTTTTATACGATGAAAACGTTTACACTACAAAAAGTTGTATAAGTAAGTTTTATAGAAGTCGTCGTAGACGCTATTATATGACGATCGTATAAAAATGTCGAAATAACGTCTACACGACATTATTATACGACGAAAAACGTATATGACTATTCGGTCAGATAATGCACCAGTAGGTACATGACAAAGAGTTAAAAAATATACTATAAAACAACTTTAATAAGACTCAAGGTCATATAACTGTTTGATTATATGACAAAAATGTTAGTTGGGTAGTGATTTGTTTTGCATCAGTTCGTTAGTTAGAGGAAGTCGATTAATTTGCCGGTATTCGGATAAATTATGATTTAATGATTGAGAGTGGGCACACGACTGCAGTTGCGTTTGACATAGCGAGCGACCGTTAGCGCAGGCAGTATTTGCTCAAGCTTCGATCGAGTGTGTTGGTCATAGTCAAACCCAGTGGCTCTTATCTGTTTTAATCTGAGATTATCATTGGAATCCCTTAATATTAAAGTGATCTAAGTGTCTGTACAGTTAAAATAATAAGAATCGAACATCACACTATAATTATTGTTCAACGTTTTCTCGAAATACCGCCCACGATGGATGCTCATGCGGATGAGAAGACACGTCAACTATCCGGAACTTCGGCCCCGCTTCCTGAAGTTTCCCCGATATATGTATATTCTATCTTAATAGTTCTTGGTACTACAAGACGTACTAAGTTTACCCAGAAGCTCACGGAGAAAGTACAAACTTTGTCCAAACAATATGCAACTTAGCTTGCTGGTACTTATTAGTACTTAGTGCCGATTGCACTGTTAAGAGACAGAATTGTGTAGAAATTAAGAGGTAAGCCTTTATCCTACCGCGGGCCATTACAGACTTGTTAACTTAACGGAGGACGGGTCTGAGCAGTTGTGTTGCGATGTGTGCCGGGTACGATGTGCCTAATATTGTTGTGTCGGGAGTTTGGTCGTGGAGGGTCTCCAGATCATCCTCTGGCGCAGCATCGTTGGTCGTGTTGTTGGGTTAAACATTGCATCACCTCGCTCAACTGCCGTCTTCCTTCCTATTCACTCAGTTTTTTTGAGTGAATAGGCTTAATAAGCTAGTGCGCTTTACCATCAACGATTGCATCACTGCTTACCATCAGGCGGGATTGCAGTCAAGTACTAGTTTATAAATAATCAAAAAAAAAAACTTAGAGCTTAGCTCTAAGTTTGCTTTGTACTGCCTGATTTGTCCCCTATTTTGTTGGAATATACTTTTTGTTTTGGATGGGGTATCATCAAATGATGTCTTCCGCTCTGGCCAGAGCGGAAAGGAATGCCAGAATTTTGCAGACTAAAACCCACCCGTGTTCCTTCATTTGGCTGTGCGCCAGGCACTACGGAACCTCTGTCGAACAAATACTGCTGCTGTGTGTTACTCAATTCGATGGCTGATCGCTATTGAAAAGATGGTGGAACACGTTTGACTCCCACCAGAAGGATTTGTCGGCACTAGCAAAAGACAGCATTTTGTGGAAAAAGAAGAGGGAGGCTATAGGCGCCTATTGCAGGACAATCCCTGAAGTGGGACAATACTTATAGGCTACTTAGATTTTTATTTTATTTTTAGCCTAAGCTGTCTTGTGTTGAGATAAAAAAAAAACTTAGGTATTTAATTCATCTGTTCACTTTATTAACTCAAGCTTAAACTAATTTAGTAACACTATTTTGTCTCTAATTTCCTCATAAAAACAGTAGATTTTTAGCATTTTCATTATTTGTCAATAACCACAGTTCTCAACGGTTCCCAAAGTTTTAACTTTCAAACCCGAAACGCTACCGAAAGAAGAATTGCTAAGAAAACTTCTTAGCACCTCTCGGCAAACTTAAGCAAACATAAATCTCTTCCAACTGTTATTATGTTAACTTTTCATCGACTGAGAACATAAAAACTTATTAAGTTAATTTGAGTCTTCCAAAAAGTTTGAAGGCAAAAACTTGGCACAAGTACACACGGCTAAATATCAAGCTATATACTTCCAGTTTTAGCTGACTTCGCATTGTATAAGTTTTTCGTATAGTCAAAACTCATCATAGACTCGTATATACAGCGTATGCACATACACACACACTTACTCACTCATACAGTTACGAATAGTGATTACTATTCGTTATGTTTTCTATCATTTATCTTTTATTGCTTACGTATTTATATTATAAGAGAAGAGCTGAGCCTTCAACTAGAGACATTTCTATGCCTAAATGGGGACTCCTTCACATCTAATGTAAGTCAAACGATATGAAAGTGGTTATGTATAGTTTGAGCTATAGCAGTGCATACCTACAGTTATCTGTAGTATGTATAAACGTAACATCTACAGTAGTTTAAGATCTGGCTTTGTGCTAGATTGGTACTTAAACATAACAATCTAAATGTGAGCATAGTATGCATACAACTTTCCTAACCCTTTACGAATACAGTTGTGATTTTTTGTGTTAATAATAATTATATAAGTCATACGTTTATTCGATATTTTATGTTATAGACCAGTGTTTAACTGCTATCTCGTCTGTTGGTAAGCAGTGACACTATCGTTGATAGTAAAACGCACTAATTTATAATGAGCCTATTCACTGTAGCCTTAAAGACACTTAAATTATAATCTAACAGGAAGACCCCCATACTATCGAAAGTCCATTGCTACCTTATTAAGTTCACTAAGTTTAGAATTTTCCGACAAATACGCTGCTTTCGTATATAGCATTCCGTCAAAACTTCTTTGACAGCAACACTGTTGAGCGGCAGAAATAGGGACGATATTAAACCCTTATCTCGCCGCACAACAAGCCCAGGAGTACCATTGCTATCTGCATCATTACCGCACAGATTTTAACAACAATAACCACGACCCCCGTGGCCATAACACTTTGAGAAACAAGGTCAGTTATATGAGTTTATGATCTCCTTAAAGACCGGAGGGTACTATTCCCAGCAATTCATTGTCGATGTCAGGGGACATCATAGCTTCGTGCCAACCTTTATATGGCCTCTTGAGATGCCACTACTTTATAGAGAACGTATGGACTACCTACTACGTACGTGTGGCTGTTGGGTTTCGTCCGAATTTACAAGAGAATGTGTTTTATTTTTTGTTAAGGCAACACAGACTGGATTTTTTGTAACCGAAAATATGACGTAATTACGTTTGGTCTATGAGGTATGAGGAAAACGGTGTAAAGTTGACTCATCCATACTCCATACTAATATTATAAATGCGAAAGTAACTCTGTCTGTCTGTCTATCTGTCTGTCTGTCTATCTGTCTGTCTGTCTGTCTGTTCGCTTTCCCGCTTAAACCTCTCAACCGATTTTGATGAAATTTGGCACAGACAATCTTTAGACCCTGAGAAAGAACATAGGCTACCTTTTATCCCGAAAAAAAAATGATGTTCCCGAGGGAAATCTAAAAAGCGCGATATAACCGACCTCCACGCGGGCGAAGCCGCGGGCAGAAAGCTAGTCCTCCATAAAAAAGGGAGTTCCTCCAACCAAACGGGTGCTGTGTATGGCGGGCACTTGCCTGGCGGTTGACGTCGGGAAGTGGCATATTATATTCTTGCACGGTAAATTCTACTTGCGAGCTCGATCTAGCGAAGCGAAGGGTCATCAATATTAATATACAGGGTTATTTTAAATAAGTAAGTATATAAGCTTAACTCCGAACAATTGCAACACTAAAGTGGCAGTGGGCCGGGCACATTGCCCGTTGGACCGATGCCCGATGGGGCCGACAGGTTCTAGAGTGGCGATCACGCACCGGAAGACACGTGGGTAGGCCCCCGACAAGGTGGACCGACGACCTGGTAAAGGTCGCGGGAAACCGCTGGATGCGGGAGGCGCAGAACCGGTCGTCGTCGAGAACCTGAAATGATGATTTTAATGTCTAAACGCAATAAATTAATAAAATAAAAAGGTTTTGGATTTCAATGACTGCCGTTATTAGTTGATCTTTGAAGTTTACACAAAAAATAAAATACTTTCTAACTCACATTTTAATTGCCACAATAATTGATACAATATCAATCGTCGATTGCAGACTTTTGAGCTATTGAATAGGTTATATCGCGGGATTTGAGCGCGGCGACCGACTCATGAAATTCCGTTACGAAAATAAAACCTAACACCCCCACTTTGACTGGCACAGAGGCGCGGCGTTGAAAGTCATGCATCGTCTAACCTCGTTTCAGTTCGGCAGACTTCGGTACAGTGTCTGTGTGCATTGAAATATCTAGATTCTCTCAATCCCGTACCCTAATCGCGTTACACTATTGATTTCAATTTTAATCATTTTGAAGCATTCATCATCAACCTTTTTATCGTCCCACTGCTGGGCACAGGTTTCCTCTCATACAGAGAAGGATTGAGCGTAATCACCACGCTTGCTCAATGCGGGTTGGCGATTTCAGACTTAAAGTCCAGGTTTCCTCAAGATGTTTTCCTTCACCTTCAGTCATTGGTGTCCAAGATATACTTAGAAAGTACATATAACTTTTAGAAAAGTTACATTGATACTTGCTTGACCTGGAATCGAACCCGCGCACTCATACTTGAGAGGCTGGTGTTTAAACCACTAGGCCACCACGACATATTTTGCAGCATATTACTTACTAACCCATTGCTCTATATGTTCGAAGAAAATGTCTGCTTAACAACGTAAATAACGCAATGAATGTTATTGAACTGTCAAATTGAATCCCATTGCTACTGCCAGTATTTCACTCAAATAGCCCGCAGTTCTGCATTTTACGCCTGCCAATCAAAAATATAGTCCGCTGAATGTAATCTAACCTGTTGTTGAACAATTGTTCGTTAATGCGGAATGTTCACAATCTACAAGGGTACACACAAACATGTCAATTCAAACGAAACACGAGGTACAAAAATTTAAAAGAATAAATTAGTTTATTTCAAGTATAAAGGTAGCCATGACACATTTTATGACGTTTGATTGGCGACTTTGACAGTTCTATTTACCCGTGGTGTTCGTGTCGAGTGTTGATTTGAGTTGATTGCAAGGAATTTGTATCTAAACTGGAATGTGAACTATCGATCAAAACGCGGTCCGAGGGAGATAGCTTCACATTAGCCCTCTGTCCTTGTTGTGTAGTGTCTATTATAATGGAATTTATAAGGAATGTACGTAAAATATTTTTTTTTTCACTTATATTACATGAGTTTTAATGTACATTTAGGTATGGATGCGAACTTTTTAATTTCATTATTGAATTTTAAAAATGGATGAATAAATTGATGATGTACGGACGACAGCAGGTCAATCTATCCGAAACTGTACCTTTATATAAATAAAATATCTACAAGAGAGCAGAATTTAATGTCATTGTAAATACCCAATAAAAATTACTTATTATGCACACAATGACTAAGTGCACATTTATTAATTACTCCGAAATTTATGGTCACCCTACATACAACCAAAATAACTTGTATATGATTACCGCAAAAATCTTACATAAAGAATGATATTCCGCATCCAGAGTATGACTCACTATTGCAGACATTAATGGCACACTTTTTCTCCACCTATTTTCTAATCGAAATAGTTGGTTTCAAACAAAATTACAAAAAATAAATACGGGTAACACTTAGAAAGAAACAGAGGGCTACTGAGACGCTTTCTTCCTCGGACCGCGTTCTCTTCAAATACAGTTTTATTTCCGATCGACCTTATTACTCTTGCGATAGAGTCTTCTTTTAAATAAGAGACTTATGCAAGTTCACATTCCAGTTTAAATAAAAATTCCTTGATCAAGACTCATACAAACACATAATAAAAGGTACAAGACGACAAAAACGAACACACATTAAAACAAACAACATTTTTACACGGCAACAATATGTCAAAAGGGTGGAGGGTACTTCACGTACATTCTGCGTAATTAGAACCAGCTTTATTGAATCGGCATGTGCTTTTCCAGACACGGAGGAGTCTTGGCTGTAGATGGTCATCCATTCTAAGTAAATCATACTATAGTATCTCGGATTTCCTATGACAAATAATGTATAGGATCTGACCGAGATCTAAGTATGCAATAGGATTGTGTTGTAATTTTAAACAACTTTATGATGCAATTCTATTCTATAAGTCCTGGTGGACTAGTGGTTAAAACACCAGCCTCTTAAGTATGAGTGTGCGGGTTCGATTCCAGGTCAGGCAAGTACCAATGTAACTTTTTAAAGTTATACGTACTTTCTAAGTATCTATATTTTTATATATTGGACACCAATGACTGATTAACAGGTGAACGAAAACATCTTGAGAAAACCTGGACTTTAAGTCTGAAATCGCCAACCCGCATTGAGCAAGCGTAGTGATTGCGCTCAATCCTTGTCTGTATGAGAGGAGACCAGTGCCCAGCACTGGGACGCTAAAAAGATGATGATGATGGTGATAATGGTGGAATTCTTAGTTTTAAAGGAGAATGCCCGTTTTGTTAGGAGATTTGGGCCCCCAGAAAAAAATTGCGTGCCATGGTGGTTTTAACTTTATTTTGAAGAACTACAATTACCTTTTCAGATCCTGAAAACAATTTATAACTTTTCACCCTAGTTTCCGAGATTTATTGAATTTTTTTCTGATGAAGAAATTGAGGTTATTAAACAATATTTTTTCAAAAACATTTTACATTAAAACAATAAAATATCTTTAGTATTAATATTGATTCCCAAATGAAATAAAAACATTAGATATCATCTTTTCTTGCTAAATAATATATTAAGGGTCCGTCCTGTTAATCTGCTCATTTTGATCAATTTTGTTCCATGATTGTGAGAATATGTTACATAATATTACTAAAATTATGTATGATATGGATAGTACAACTCTTCATTTAGCTGCTAGCTTGCCTACTTTTTTCAAGAAACTTCATAATTAGTAGTAAATCTACAATTTCCAATACTCTTTTTCTCAAATTTCACGTTCGAGTGAAGTTTGACCATAGTTTCTGAAGAAAATACAAGCGATTTTGCCCATAAAAAAGTACTATTCACATCAGCATATAACTATCTTGCTGCTAGCTTGACCACTTTTTCGAGTTTATTTCATAATTCAGCCAAAAAAGAAGACAGAAATTAAGAAATTCAAGGGAAAACTGCAGCCAAACAAGTATGTTTTTTCTATAATAAAGCAACATTTTTTAAAAATTAAAAAATGCCTCATTAATTTTAAGGTATTTTTATAATAGAAACAAAAGTTTATTTTCTAAAAAAAAATTTTTTTCATCATGAAAATCAATGTCAAAATCTACTATATTTACGAGCGCGCAAATGCAGCCGGCTCAGTGGTAACACGGCTAGCGCAAAGAGAGGACGTATCACTTTGTGTCGCCAAGAGCTCGCGAGGTTTACGTAGGTTTATGTAAAAAATATACTGCGACTACCACAACTTGGTCCTTTAATTATTTTTCTTTCTTAGTAATATTATATTAGTTGTGAATTATATTAGGATATTTACGACTTATCCCTTGGATTGCTTTAACTAATTTTTAACCGACTTTAAAAATGAAGGAGTATATTTTTTTTGAGTTCGTAGATTTTTCCATCATTTGTGAACCAATTTAAAAATATCTTGGGTTTTTTAGTTCTCTATTAAAGTCAATTCACATAATGCTTTTGTTATACCTAAACTCATTATTTTTTTTAAGATAATGGGGCGAAACAAGAGAGCACATTACCAATGTATCAATAAAAGAAAGAGGAATAGAGAGGGAATGGCAAGAGCCAGACAAGTGCTTAAAGAACGTACTTTTAATCAACTGGATACCACTTCGTCATCTACTATGAGTGTCGAAGTTGATGTAGGCACAGTACGTTTCTGCTATCTCATTTTTTTTAATAGCCTACTGTGTCTCCCTCTTCTGGGCAAAGGCCTCCCCTTTTTACTTCCAAACCAACCATAACCTACAACCACCAATACCACAATAACCTACAATTATTTATTAATTTTATTTCACAAGTCTTTCAATCAAATACAGCTTGTTACTGTTTTCTTTATATAATCATATGCTATTTATTGCAGAGTAAAGAAAATAATCAAAAGGAAGTAAGTTATTTATTTAGAAACACAATTATAGCACTATTACAGAGCATTCCAATTCAGTGCTATAAGTAAGAATAAATTATACAAAACAAAAAAAAAAAAAAAAAAACATTACATACATAAAGTCAGAATAATTAGTAAAGAAACATTTATAATATATTTACATTATATACTTAGACTATAATAAACAGGAACAATACCTATATCATTAATTATTATTAGTTGTTTGGCAACAAATTTATTTTCAAGCGATGTCTTTGAAATTGAGTCAAACAAGGTATGTACTGGATGTACTAACTATGCTGCATTTAATGCACATTAAGTAATAATAATTAATTTAATTCACCAGAAACACACATAAGTTTGAATTTTTGTTGTTTCACCAGTCACCAGTTTCGTCGTTGGTTATAGAAGGACGAAGAGTAGTTGATTTTCAGTATTTTTTTTGACCAATTTATTAACCTAATAAGTCACAATTCAAAAACCTCGTTATAATTGAAGAAAAATTGCAAGGGTTTTGTTCAACATTTTCATTGTCATGTGCAATGTGTGGAAGTCAATTCTTCAAAGACGTGTCAAATTAAAACAAACAAACTGGACGTTAACCAAAGCGCTGTTTCGGGAGTTATAAGTATCGGATGTGGTCGAACCAACTTAAATGAGCTAGCTGCTTCCATAGATTTGCCACTTATGAATAAATCCATTTATGAAAAATGTCACGTCAATTTATTTAACTGGTGGAAAACTACAGCCGAAGCCACAAAGATAGAAGCTGGTAAGGAAGAGGCTTATATAGCTCTCGAAAGTGGCAATGTAAGTCCATCAGGTATACCAACTATAGCCGTAACAGCTGATGCTGCTTGGGGAAAACGTTCATATAAAACAAATTTTTCTTCCGCAGCAGGCGTTGGAGCTAGCTAATAGGGGTGAAAACTGGCAAATTATTACATGTTGGTATTAAAAATAAATACTGTGTTACATGTTCCCATGCAGCTAATAAAAATATTACACCCCTGAAACACCGGTGTAATAAAAATCAATAATCTGAGAAAAAATGGAGAAATCAATAATCGTTGAGGGATTTAGAGAATCTGTGAAAACACATAATTTAGTGTATGCAAAACTTATTGCTGATGGTGACTCAAGTGTGTATAAAAACATATTGGAAAGCAGGCCATATTCAAACGTTACGGTTGAAAAAGTGGAGTGTTCCAATCACTTAATGCGCAATTATAATGGGAAAAATTTAAGTTTGATGAAAGATACGTCCATCCCATTAAACGAACGCAAGCTACTACATTCTGATCGAGTGAACCGATTACGCATTGCTGTGAAAGCAGCAGTAAGATTTCGAGGAACTCAAAATGTTCCATTTACTGAGCAAATCAAAAACTTACAAAAAGACATTATCAACAGCCCACAACATATTTATGGAGACCATTCACAATGTGAAAACTATTACTGCACAGACGACAAACCAACTTTTGCCTATTGCCCGAAATTGTCGATCCAAGAAAATCTCGTTCAATGCCTCTACGAGACACTTCATTTTAAAATAATATGAGGCTAATACCGGCAGCTAGGTCCTGAAGTTCATCTAAGAGATTTCTTTAAGGTATTCTTACGGTTGCTTTAAAATTCTTTGATAAATAATATTTTAAACATGTTTTTGTTTTATATATCGTTTACCTAAATACTGGAAATCTGTCTAACTGGAGGTATCTATCGTAATCCTAAATGCTGCATCCGGTTAGACCGGAAGCCGGTCCGAACATAGTTGGGAAAAAGGCTAGGCAGATGATTATGATATTGTATATGTAGGTACTTACACTACACTTTAATATTAGTATCCATAAACTAATTATTTAGTTATTGCAAAACATAACATAATTGTTTTTCGGTGAGCTAAAATCATCTAAGTGACAACCCCTGCCTTTGGGTGGATTGGAAAATAATGTCAGACTTGTACTGACTATTGTAACTTCATCTTGGCACTTTAGTGACCTGAATAGAAATATATTTTATCGATATTTTCAATCGATCACCTCGTTCATTTAAATAAGATAGTCTGTCGTCTACCTGGCAACATTCAGGTTAAGTTATAATGGCGGAACTAGCTAAGATTCAATAAAATAAATATTAATTTTGTTTTTCAATGCTATGGTACATGAAATTCTGAAAAAAAAATAGTTAGTTTTATAAAATTACGACTTGATTTTTAATAAGAAAATATTCTTGACACTCTATCACAAATTAGGGGCCCATCGGGTGGCATTCTCCTTTATGAGTGAATTTAATCTGAAACGATGTTAGACGATGCATGACTTTCAACGCAGCGCCTCTGTGCCAGTCAAAGTGGGGGTGTTAGGTTTTATTTTCGTAACGGAATTTCATGAGTCTGTCGCCGCGCTCAAATCCCGCGATATAACCTACTAGCTTTCCGCCCGCGGCTTCGCCCGCGTGGAGTTCGGTTATATCGCGCTTTTTAGATTTCCCTCGGGAATATCAATTTTTCATATTAACAAAACTCTCTCCCCTCTCTTATACAATATGTAAAGAAAACCCTGTCCAATCCGTGAAGGTATTGTTAGGAATCGATAACTGATTCTACTAATGCCGACAAAGCCGGACTAAAGTTTAAAAAGAAATCCCCCTAAAAAAATAAATATTATTTTGCAAAAAGAGGTAACTTAATACATGTGCGGTAGGACACCATTCCGCGGGCGACGGGGGGTAAGGCATGCGACGCGTGGTCGAACCGCATGAGCGTACCGTTAAAATGGTGTTGTCACTTTTTTTTTAATTACCAAATTTCGGGGAAGTTGTAATTAATTCGCGGGAAAAAAAGATTATTTTAAAATTCATTATTATTGTTACTATGATGATTACGTATTTTATATTATATTTGGTCATGTGTTTACCTAACCTTTATTATCCTTATGGGTCGGACAGGGTTTTCTTTACATATTGTATAAGCATACTTCTAATTCTCTAGTTCTCACTAGCCGGATTCCGTACGTAACGTTAATACCTATATCTGCAACCGTTGTGGTGCACACAATAGTATCATAGTATCTGTACACATATCCGGATAGGACCGAATGCTTCCGGAATTCGGCACCCCAGGGAATGCATCTCTCTAATATTAATTTAATGCCAGGTAATGGATAGTAGTTTGGGGATATTGTAGTAGACTGATTGACATTAATAATTAACGCAATGCGGATATCCTGGTTTGGTGTAGTCGGTCCACTGTGATTATAACTTGAATAGGTCTTGCGGGTGTATCTGACATCGTAACGCAAACATATACCTACTAATATAATTGTTATAGTCATTTATGTCGTTAATGAAAGGTTACAGAATTCACAGTGTTTAAAAAAAAAGAGTCGGCTCGGCCTTTGAACGTTGCAAGCGTGCCGCCGTGCAGGTTTGTAGGTATGACGTTGATCCCCTATTAAATCAGCTGATAAGGTAGTTTTTCGAGTTTTGTTCACATTGCGCTTTTTTGTGTAATTAGCGAATTAATTATATTTTACTTTAAAATCTTATTGGATTATAAAAGTATAGCAATTATTAACGGTCTAAAGTGAAAAAACTGCATATGCTTTTTTTTTAATCATGAAAAAGCCGACGAAAAATTCCGCCACTGGGGGTTTCAGAATCACGTACTGGATCCACGGTACCTACTCGTTTGTGCGTCGATGTTAGATGCACCCTTTATATATAGGGTCGATCGATCATTACCCGAATTGTGTAACACAATATTAATATCTATTAATATCGATTTGAATAATTTTGAAGCATATTTCTAACCCAATGCTCCATATGTTTGAAAAAGGTCTCTGCTCAATAATATGAACAACGCAATGAATGTCGTTGAACTGTCAAAATGAAACCCACTCCAAGGTAAGCTACGCTAAATAGAAACTCAATATTTACACCAATAGAATTGTTTTATTCAATTTCAGCATACAACCTTATTTCTCCAATTATCTGTTTATCCATAAATAAATGTGAAAAAAGCTATTCACAGTCGCTGGGCCGTACCAATGTTATAATATTTTACACCCTCTACGTCTTTCGGCAGGTATTTATCACTCATTTTTGATTCCTTGTGGGGTTAGGTTTATTTTTATTCTTCAAAACGGAAATTGTGAAGCTAATTTTGCAGTGTTAGTTTGGCTAAAATATACTACCAGATTCCTAAATTGAGCCATTGTGCATTTTCATGTAAACTTTAACGGCCCAAAACAAAAGTTACAATGAGTTAAGGAAAAAGTTTTCATGCTGTTTTAATGTCGATATTGCTGGCCGTTTAACCATTGACACCGCGTTCGGCATTTGAATTTACGGCCATTAAAACTGTTTAATGATGATGGTGTTCCCGACCGATTTCGGCCACGGCGATCACTTCGACTCCTAGCCGATGATTTGGCGCTCATGCGCCCGAAGATGGCTTATGTAGCCTATAAATTAAAAAAGAAAATAAATTAAGTAAGTAAAACAAGTAAGTAATTAAATAAGTAAATTATTTAGACATGTATACAAAAAATGTAGCTTGGCTCGAGTTTGAAGCCCGGGAATACATATATTATGCCAAGTAGAATGTGTAAAAACAAAATAAATGTGTGGTAATTGTTTTGATAAATACGTTAAAAATATAATTCATAATAAAAGAGCATTATGTAATTGTGTTATATTTCAATGTTGCTACTTTGAAACGTAAATCTAAAGCTTAGGGCTGTCTTCAACTGTTGTAACTTTACGTACACCCATAGCTTCCGAAATTTAGTTGACGTTTTCCCACTTTAGCTATGATACAATAATATCATTTAAAATATATGTCAAAACGTATAAACGTATATGTTTATTTATTACTCGTTAAAAATAATATGGTGTTTGAGTAAGAAATAAAAGTCGTTTCTTTTAAATATATTACATTATACTAAATTATTTTCTTTAACACATTCAGTGCTACTGACTCGCCCAGAGAGTCCACATAAACTCTCCGGGCGAGTCGGTGGCACTGAATGTGTTAATTCATATATATATACAGACAAATCACACAGATTGAGCTAGCCCCAAAGTAAGTTCGAGACTTGTGTTATGGGATACTAACTCAACGATACTATATTTTATAATAGATACGTATATAGATAAACATCCAAGACCCAGGACAATTAGGAAAAGATCGTTTCCCATCATGACCTGGCCGGGGATCGAACCCGGGGCCTCCACGTCGCAGGCAGGCGGGTTGACCGCTGCGCCACGGAGACCGACAATTCATAAACGTATGTTCACGTAATTTCTAGTAAGTAACGAGACTTTAGCTGACTATATCAATGTAAAGCTTGACGACTGCAGAAATCCACTTTTATAACAACTGTAACTGAAATCCGTCATAAAACAAAGTCTCACTTAAAACAAACAGATTAATCAGACATAAGCACTTCCACGTACAATGGCTGTGAACCAACTTCGTAGACATCTACAAGCAAATAAGAACTTTTGCTAACTGACATAAAGTTTACATTTCATTGAAAAGTTTTAACTTATTATGCGCCGAAGTTAGCTAACAATGAATGAAAGGACGTGTGTGCTAAAGTTGATTCGTTTACTGAGTTGATTGAAGAAGATGAATGTGAGTTGACATTGGGATGTTTGATGAAGTTAATTAGTATTCTGGAATCTATACTAATATATAAAGCTGAAGAGTTTGTTTGTTTGTGCGCGCTAATCTCAGAAACTACTGGTCCGATTTGAAAAATTCTTTTTGCGTTGGATAGCCCATTAATCCAGGAAGGCTTTAGGCTATATAACATCACGCTGCGAGCAATAGGAGCGGAGCATAATTAATTCCACGCAAGCGAAGTCGCTGGCGGCTGCTAGTGTTATATAAAAATAAAACTTTAAACGGTTTAGTTTGTGTCCGTCATACAATATTAACAATCTATTTGTTAAGTCATAGCTAGAAGAACTGCAACACTAACGTGGCAGTGGGCCGGCCACATTGCCCGTAAGACCGATGCCCGATGAGGCCGACGGGTTCTTTAGTGGCGAACACCCACCACGTGTTATACTGACACCACCCAAATCTTGCATTTCGCAAGCAGAGTTTAGCGCCGAACTATTTTTCACGACCTCATTTAAAAAAAATAAAAAAGTCTTTTTTTTTTTTTTTAATCTTTATTTTAAGAGCTTTGTCACACAGTGACGATGTCGCTCTGTAATACAGCTACATGCTAAGTACAAATTACAGAATACAAAAAACATCAAAAACACTTTCGTCACCGAGCCTCCGCCCGACGGCGCTAGCCAACCTCAACTATTTTGTAAAGCATCCTTGCTATATCAGATAATGGAAATGCTAAAAAACTATTGCATGCTCCAACCTCATTAGACCTTAGTCCGGTTAATACAAATCTGATGTCCGCGTTCCGGTCACATTCCATCATAATATGAAAGGCGTCTTCCACTATCCCACACTTCGCGCAAAGTGGGGATGGGACCTTTTTCATTAAAAAAGCGAATTTATTAAGTCTGGGACAGACAGACAGACAGAGATACTTTCGGATATATAATATTAGTATGGATGAGTGAACTTGTCTCGTGTGGTACCGGGTATATAATAGTACTATCCCATATTTTCCCGCGGATGTCATAAGAGGCGACTAAGGGAACC
The DNA here is from genome assembly GCA_017933935.1 of Sesamia nonagrioides. NCBI lineage: Eukaryota > Metazoa > Arthropoda > Insecta > Lepidoptera > Noctuidae > Sesamia > Sesamia nonagrioides. The sequence goes on from JADWQK010001412.1 coordinate 44,332, forward strand.
ATCACCAGGGAAGCGGGCAGCAGCGCTTCTCCTGCGGAATAACAAATTATTGCGATCCGCAACCCACGCTTGTCAGAACAAGCGTGGGGATTATGGCAATGCCCCCCAATTGAATGAAAGCCTTGTGGGAGGCCTTTGTCCAGCAGTGGACCTCTATAGACTGAGACGAAGAAGATGATGAGTGTACTTTATACCATGTTCCTTATACCTCTATACTATGATCGATTATTTACGGCTCTGTATCCAAAAGGTGCCAAAGGAACTCTATTACAAAGGCTTCGCTGTCTTCCCATTGTAATGTTATGTACATATTCAGATATACTTACACTTATTATTTATACTCATATTCATACTTATATATGTATCATTCATTTCCACGGTCCATAATATGCTTTCCATTATTATGAGGCTCTGTTTTGATCATATTCCACTACACCAGGACTCATTTTTCTGTTTACAGACTCAGTCCTCAACTTTACGCCTAAGTTTCGGCGACTTATTGACCCCTTAGCGTAGGAAGCCGTACCTATGCAGGACTGTATCACTTTTTCCTATCAAACACTGCACTTTTTAATTTAATACCATTTATATTTACATTGTTACAGAACATTTTCATTATTTTGACATTTTTGACAACATTGTTGATGATGTATCTATGACAACCTTCTCATCAAAATTCTTGTTGGTCTGCTATTTTTATTTCATAATTGTTATTCGAACTCTTTTATGGTAAAATTATTTACCGTTCCTCGTCCATATTTTCGAATATTTTAAATTTCGACCTCCAACCGTTCTGCGAGGTTTCTTTAGGAATCATCGCAGAGCAGTGGTCAGTCGAGCTCTGGCTTCCAAACAAGCCTCTTAAAAGTAGGTCTCCAGTAAACGCTGCCTCGAGAGCCCTTCTAGGGTGTTTCCTGCTGTGCCAGTCTCTATATAACTGGTGCGCCTGGAGCTGCCTGGCCCTTTGCCGCCGGAGCCCTCGACTGCTGCCGGCCTTGTGACGCCGGGGCAGTCCCTCTCCTGTAGCTGCCGCCGGTCTACCAGGGCCGTTCTTCTGTAGCTGACGCCGGTCCACCAGGGCCGCTCCTCCGTAGCTGCCGCCGGTCCACCAGGGCCGCTCCTCTGCAGCTGCCGCCGGTCCACCAGGGCCGCTCCTCTGCAGCTGCCGCCGGTCCACCAGGGCCGCTCCTCTGCAGCTGCCGCCGGTCCACCAGGGCCGCTCGTCCGTTGCTGTCGCCGGTCCACCAGGGCCGCTCGTCCGTGGCTGTCGCCGGTCCACCAGGGCCGCTCGTCCGTTGCTGTCGCCGGTCCACCAGGGCCGCTCGTCCGTTGCTGTCGCCGGTCCACCAGGGCCGCTCGTCCGTTGCTGTCGCCGGTCCACCAGGGCCGCTCGTCTGTTGCTGTCGCCGGTCCGCCAGGGCCGCTTCTCCGTAACTGCCGCCGGTCCCCCAGGGGCCGCCCTTCACCATCACCCATCAATCATTCATCTACATTATTCATTTTTATACTTCCATCTTGTCTTTTCTGTATACTTAATAAATACTGTCTCCCTCTAAAGTCTTTTCTTGTCGTTACACGACAGTTTGGCGCCCAACGAAAATTTCTTGCACCCCCTTAACTTCCTAAATTCAAAAGAAACACTTCGTCTAGTGTCGTACATTCTCAGCTCTTTGGTAAAATATTTTGGCTATTCTATCCCTTTCATTTTCTCTTAACACACACATAACTCATTCACTCATATATACTTACTACACCTAACTTAATTTTCTTTTTTTTTCCCTAACAGGAAAACAAGGTACACTTTTACATACTTAACTATCTTTTTCTAACTTACATATGTCTCGTCCAATCAAATTTGAACTCTTAAATAAAAACGAGCTTGAATATGAAGTTACAATTAGACTGGAGGAACCAGCAAAAACAGTTATATTGTTAAAGAGGCAGATGCTTCTGCTAGCTCCCGCTGCACCATCGGAAGATATTTTAACTTCGAAACTTTCAATTCTTTGAAAAACAACTCTAAATTATTAATGTCAATTAAATCACCTACTAATTATTTATGTAAATATTACTTATTTCTTTTATTTACAGCTGCACATTCTATTTATTTTTTATATTATATATACATTACATTACATTTGCTCGACCCTACTCTTCAGTCTCACTCTTTTACCGTATGGAGCGGATTGCAACTCATTAAATAAGCCTATGCAGGAGCGGTTGGTTACTCCTAAAATAAGCCTAAACCAAATGCTAACTCTTTCGCTCTTCTAGGAGCTTAAATTTCTACTTACATTATCTAATGTTTCCTTTTTTTTTCCTTCCAGTCTGGAGCGGCTGACAACTCCAAAAATAAGCCTTGTCGTCATTCTAAAACACACTTCTATGAGTGGCAGTCATCAACTGTGAACTCCACCCATGCCTGTATGAAGAAGATTGCTTGAAAGAGAGAGGTGGTATGAATGGGTGAATGGAGATGGATGAATGTGTGAAGTGTTGTTTTACAGTCCCTACTTAAAATCTTATTAGAAAATTTTCTACAGTTGAAAATTTTTCCAGGGTCGGGGGAAAATGTAATGTTATGTACATATTCAGATATACTTACACTTATTATTTATACTCATATTCATACTTATATATGTATCATTCATTTCCACGGTCCATAATATGCTTTCCATTATTATGAGGCTCTGTTTTGATCATATTCCACTACACCAGGACTCATTTTTCTGTTTACAGACTCAGTCCTCAACTTTACGCCTAAGTTTCGGCGACTTAGTGACCCCTTAGCGTAGGAAGCCGTACCTATGCAGGACTGTATCACTTTTTCCTATCAAACACTGCACTTTTTAATTTAATACCATTTATATTTACATTGTTACAGAACATTTTCATTATTTTGACATTTTTTGACAACATTGTTGATGATGTATCTAACAACCTTCTCATCAAAATTCTTGTTGGTCTGCTATTTTTATTTCATAATTGTTATTCGAACTCTTTTATGGTAAAATTATTTACCGTTCCTCGTCCATATTTTCGAATATTTTAAATTTCGACCTCCGACCGTTCTGCGAGGTTTCTTTAGGAATCATCGCAGAGCAGTGGTCAGTCGAGCTCTGGCTTCCAAACAAGCCTCTTAAAAGTAGGTCTCCAGTAAACGCTGCCTCGAGAGCCCTTCTAGGGTGTTTCCTGCTGTGCCAGTCTCTATAAAACTGGTGCGCCTGGAGCTGCCTGGCCCTTTGCCGCCGGAGCCCTCGACTGCTGCCGGCCTTGTGACGCCGGGGCAGTCCCTCTTCTGTAGCTGCCGCCGGTCTACCAGGGCCGTTCTTCTGTAGCTGACGCCGGTCCACCAGGGCCGCTCCTCCGTAGCTGCCGCCGGTCCACCAGGGCCGCTCCTCTGCAACTGCCGCCGGTCCACCAGGGCCGCTCGTCCGTTGCTGTCGCCGGTCCACCAGGGCCGCTCGTCCGTTGCTGTCGCCGGTCCACCAGGGCCGCTCGTCCGTTGCTGTCGCCGGTCCACCAGGGCCGCTCGTCTGTTGCTGTCGCCGGTCCACCAGGGCCGCTCGTCTGTTGCTGTCGCCGGTCCGCCAGGGCCGCTCGTCTGTTGCTGTCGCCGGTCCGCCAGGGCCGCTTCTCCGTAACTGCCGCCGGTCCACCAGGGGCCGCCCTTCACCATCACCCATCAATCATTCATCTACATTATTCATTTTTATACTTCCATCTTGTCTTTTCTGTATACTTAATAAATACTGTCTCCCTCTAAAGTCTTTTCTTGTCGTTACACGACACCATCTGTTAATCAGAGGGCTTATCACAGCAGATCTTTAGAACCATTATAGATAGATAGATACTTAAAATTTTCAAAGAGTGTGTGTACTATGGTATAAAACAGTTATAGTACGTATCTGACTTGAACTTGGCTCCTTTTCAACTCTTCTTTTCGCTTCATATTTTAGCATTTCAAGAAACAGAATTATGGCAAAGCATATTATTACCAAAATTGATATGACAATGCCCTAAAATATAAAAAATTCAAATGGAAGGAAAAAATATAAAATAACATATGATTCGATTTCGAATTCGATTCTCACCTCAACAGAATAAAAAACCTTTCTAAATCCCCTATTGGAGTTCTATCGAGTACGTAATAGGATGAGCACACAAATCCTCTATGCATACTCACATCTGTAGATAAAGAAAAAGGAATACTGTCGACAATGGAAACTCTTTTGTAGCTTCCATACACTTGCCGATCACTATTTCCTTCACGAACCACTTCGAGCGGTAAAGGAGATTACCTTGATAAACAACCTTCTTTAGCAGCCGGTTTCTGAATTAAAAATTTGAAGTTGAGAACTTGTTAAACCTTACTTAAGTCGGGAAAGTTGGCCTGGGAAGCGTTTGGAAAACTTGGTCAAGTCTTCTTGTCGCCAATCCGCCTAAGATCATCTACAACTGTCATCATCATCTCAGCGTTAATCCCAGTCGCGTCTGTAGCTTTTCAGCTTTGGGGTCTGGGGTCCGCTTTACCAGTGTAACTGCTGATTTTGGCTAAACTTCGATATTTTCCGAGAGGTTTTTTAAGGGTTCCAACAACCCGTAACGACTGCCACTAGATGTTCGTATAGCAACCGGGACCAACAGCTTAACGTGCTTTCTGAGGCACGACCAGACCAGTGCAAATGTTCATATTCATGCATACAAATATTTGCACTGTGCGGGGATCGAAACCGCGCCTCCTTGCGCAACGGCCGCGTTCGCTACCGCTACGCCACGGAGGCTGTCGATCATCTACAACTGTATTCCGCCCCCTAATCGGCGAACACATTTTTGTCAAATGATTGCGACTAGTTGGGATCAGTTGGTATCGTTCGGGCCGCCTATTGATCTGTTCGGTCCAAACGATCCCAACTAATCGCAATCATTTGACAAAAATGTGTTCGCCGATTAGGGGGCTGCCCTTTATAACATACCGAGCCGTAACGTAAACACTGACATTTGGGCTGCTTCACAATTTGAAGGTCGTTCAGCGCGCTATACACTTCATAGCGTTATCGGATTTGGTATACCCTGAGTTTCTTTGAAGGATGTACTCAGAAACGCCCGAGTTACCGATATAGCTTGCAGAGTAAGCAAACTGAAGTGGTAGAGGTTTGGCAATATTTGTTGAAGGAACGGTAGTTGGTGGATCAGACGAGTCCTGGAGTGGCTACAGAAAATCAGAAAAGTTTTGCCGCCAAGCGATTCGTCTTGTTCGAATCACGTTCGTGTGTGTGATGTCTGGTGAAGCCGTACTAAGGATGGGTCTGAGCTGTTGTGTTACGATGTGTGCCGGGTACGATGCGTCAAATGTTATTATGTCGAGAGTTTGGTCGTGGAGCGTCTCCAGATCAATCTCCCTTTGGCGCAGCATCATTGGTCGTGTTGTTGGGTTTAAAATTGCATCATCTCGCTCCACTGCTGTCTTCCTTCCTATTTACTAAAAAAGTTAAGTGAATAAGCTTAATAAACAAGCGCGCTTTACCAGCAATGATTCAAGTCTAGCATTAATTTATAATTAGTAAAAAAAAAAGCGTAAAGGAGACTTGCCTCAGCTAGATTATCCGATGATCTCAAAAGATTGCTGGAGCAGAATAGAAGTGGAAGGCGGAAAACAGGGTGCTGTTACGTAGCATGGAAGAGGCTTATATGCAGCAGTGCTGATACTGCTGGCTGTCATAGGCTGAGTAGATTTAAATCATGAACATTTTCGTTTTTTGCAAAATTTGGGATTTTGAGGGCAACATTGGAGGCAGCATCTCAAGTTTAACAAGTTCTCAATTTCAAATTATCAGTAGCAACAGGGGGCATCCGGATCTGGTATAATAATAAAGATAAGACGACTACCCTTCCTCCTATAATACTCCTTTCTTAGCTAAACTGTTTTACATAAATACATTGACTTGGAATCTCCGTTCTGTAACCCAACTTTTGAGAACTTCTGGAATATGTAAATGTAGCAACATTTGCGATAAGTACTGCTCTTCCTGAATTGCATTTCTCGATATCTGCGCTCTACATTTTGGAGTGTAAAAATTAAGTTTGCATTTTTTTCGGTCATATATTTTCATCCAAGTACTTATGTAACTTCAAATGAAAATCTACGAAACGGCTACGCAGGGCCATAATCCACTCTGAAATCTTAACGATTTTTTTTTTTATATATTTTATTTATATAATGTGCTTGACCTTGATTCCGCCTGATGGTAAGCAGTGATGCAGTCGTTGATGATAAAGTGCACTAGTTTATTAAGAGCCTATTCACTCTAGTCTTAAAGACGCTTAAATTGTAGTCAGACGGAAACACCGATGCTGGCAAATTGTTCCAGTCCCTCGATGTACGCGGTATAAAAGACGAGGGCTCTATTTATTTGTATATATCAATTGTTTATCTCGTATTTCTGTCTTCGACTTTTCTAAGTAGCCATAAAGTTGTAAAGAAATTGGAGATATAATCCAAATATGCTATAATCTCTAAAATACTATACCTAAACGTAATTTGACAACAACTACTCTGACTTTTTTATTTTTCTGACCAATAAAATAAAAACTTTAACTATAGACGGACAATAGACTGACTCTTAATTACAAATTGTTCTTTTTTTATTAAAAAGTTAAAATATATTAAAACGACGAAAATACCCCGTGATAAACCAAAAAAATACGACTATTGATTTTGTCCTACCTAACAGTTAAATTGCACCCCATATGGAAAGTTATGATATATTATAATGTGTGGGTACTTGTTTCACGAATGTAAGTCAGTCTGCGACCAGCCATTAAACTGTGCAACGACACTCCTTGTTTTATTCAAATATTATCCAAGAATACCACATATTGGCGACGAGGCGATATTCACGCGAGCAAGAAGGAATATTTTGACATAATAGGTGTTGAAAATATAATGGCTCAAGGAAGAATTATGTTTGGAGGACATATTACGTTCGACCATCACGTGCAGGAATGGAGGATTTTTAAAAGTCGTTTCACTCAGTTTTGTTTGGTGAACGATATCACAGACGACACTGACAAGGCTCAAGTGAGACGAAGATGCCTGTTATTGACGTGCTTGGTGGAAGATACATACCGCATCGTTAAGGATTTGGTTTTTCCGGAAGAACTCGAATCGATAGAATACAAAAGTCTACTATCTAAGCTAGACAATCATTTTGCTGCTAAAAAGAGTACATTTGCGGAACGGTACAAGTTTTACAAAGCGGAGCAACGTCCAGAAGAAGATTTGGCTGAATGGGCTTCGCGGGTACGTAATCTCGCACAGTACTGTGGGTTTAAATCGGAACTCGAGTCAGCATTACGTGATCGGTTTGTCCTCAGATTGGAAAATATCAAGGAAAAGGAGAAGTTGTTCGCAGAAAGCATAGACGAGCTAACATTGAATCGTGCATTGGAAATAGCGCAAGGGGTAAGATGCGCACGATTAGCTTTGAGGGAGTCGCATAGCAGCGGCGCTGTCGCCGAGCCCACCGCGCTGCCAGCGGAGCCGGCGCATCCCGTGTTCGCATTAAAACAGCGCGGCGCAGTCAGTACGCAACGAGCAGGCGCCGCGGGCCGCGCCGCCGCCGCCGCCGATACCTCGGAAGTTCGGAAGTGCTGCGGTGTGTGCGGATATAAGAACCATAGTATGGACCAGTGTCGATTTAAAAACTATGCGTGCAAAAAGTGCAATCAAAAAGGTCATTTAAAGCGTATGTGTAGAAATAACGTGAAAAATAGTAATTTCTTAGCAGCGGGTGACGATTATTCTTTTGAAGGTATTTATGATTTGTTTAACATTAAATGTTTTAATGGCGAACCGATGCAACAACTAGTGTCGGTGGCCGGTACAATGCTTAGGTGTGAAGTGGATAGCGTTAGTGCTGTCTCAGTTTTGGCAGATATTTTTTACAACTTGAATTTTCGGAATAAATACAATTTAAAGTCCTGCAACACGGTTTTGAATTGCTATAATGGTAGTAAGATTACACCGTTGGGTCATAGAATAAAGAGGGGAAGTAGGTTATCTGCGACCCAATCCGCGATTTAATTGCCTACTGTCTTAGGGTTGACGACTGTCCGCGCTTCGTCGGTTACGGTTGTCGCCCAAACCGCTAACAAATATTTATAGACTAAGAGCTTATGTTTAAATTATTTGCTTAGTATTTAGTTTACATATACTAGTCAGTTTTTTTTTTTTGTAATTTTTATTTTTAGTTTTGTACACATAAAGAACCATATTTATTTTTATTTTTAATTAATACAAATATAAATAATACAAACATAACATCTATTGAATCACACATTTAATACAAAATTACAAATTAGCTACAGAAAATACCTACTTTCTTCGGTTTCGACTATTACGAAACGCGTTGTTATTAAACTTTAATGTGTAATATATCCGTAGGTATCCTTGTAAATAACTTTTAGAAATATAATTTGAAAAATATAAGTCTTTTATTTGTTCATAAATAGACATACCAACTTTGCAGTTTATGTGATCATTTTTTAAAAGCTAATGTGCCGAAAAGCCGTGACGCGCGAACCTCGTTCCGTGCTAGCCGCGACTAGCGCAGTCATAGGCACTCTAATATTGTGTTTAGGTGTGCGTGCGGCGACGCATAGATACTATGGCGCACACATACAAGCCGCGCGCGGTCCGTTTGTATGAAGATAACGTACTTCCCTCTCTTTATTCTATGGTTGGGTTGTGTTACCTTGCCTGTGACTTATAAGGGTCGTACGGAAAATTTAAAGTTTTATCATAGAATAAAGAGAGGGAAGTACGTTATCTTCATACAAACGGACCGCGCGCGGCTTGTATGTTTGAGCCATAGTATCTATGCGTCGCCGCACGCACACCTAAACACAATATTAGAGTGCCTATGACTGCGCTAGTCGCGGCTAGCACGGAACGAGGTTCGCGCGTCACGGCTTTTCGGCACATTAGCTTTTAAAAAATGATCACATAAACTGCAAAGTTGGTATGTCTATTTATGAACAAATAAAAGACTTATATTTTTCAAATTATATTTCTAAAAGTTATTTACAAGGAGGATATATTACACATTAAAGTTTAATAACAACGCGTTTCGTAATGGTCGAAACCGAAGAAAGTAGGTATTTTTCTGTAGCTAATTTGTAATTTTGTATTAAATGTGTGATTCAATAGATGTTATGTTTGTATTATTTATATTTGTATTAATTAAAAATAAAAATAAATATGGTTCTTTATGTGTACAAAACTAAAAATAAAAATTACAAAAATAAAACTGACTAGTATATGTAAACTAAATACTAAGCAAATAATTTAAACATAAGCTCTTAGTCTATAAATATTTGTTAGCGGTTTGGGCGACAACCGTAACCGACGAAGCGCGGACAGTCGTCAACCCTAAGACAGTAGGCAATTAAATCGCGGATTGGGTCGCAGATAACCTACTTCCCCTGTTTATTCTATGGTTTTATGTCGTAGATACGGGACAGTCTACCAAACAACCGTCGCTGTTAGGTCGGGATTTCATTTCCAAGTTTAGTTTACAGCTATGTATGGTTCCATGTAACTACATTAAAAATGTAGACTTAGTTGCTTATTTGAGAAGAAAATACGCTGGATTGTTTACCGACGAGTTAGGTACGTTTAATAAGCACAAAGTTTCTTTGAAAATTAAGCCAGACGCGCAGTTAAATTTTTTTAAACCAAGACCTGTACCGTTAGCTTTAAAACAAAAGGTGGAGGTAGAATTAAATAGATTGTTAGAATTAGGTATATTAGAGAAAGTTGAGCATTCGGAAGTCGCGACGCCAATCGTACCGGTGTTACGACCGGACGGTAATATTAGGATATGCGGTGACTACTCGGTTACACTAAACAAATGGTTATATGCGGATAGTTATCCTTTACCGCGGATTCAAGATCTATTTGCGAAACTTCATGGCGGGGTTCAGTTTTCAAAATTAGATTTATCTAGAGCCTATAACCAGTTATTGCTGGATGACAGCAAAAAACTAACATGTATTAACACTCATAAGGGTTTATTTTGCTACAACAGATTGGTTTTCGGGTTGTCAACAGCTCCAAGTATATTCCAGAGAATTTTAGAAGAAGTACTTGCGGGTATTGATGGAGTCTGTATTTTTCTAGATGATATTTTGGTTACGGCAGAAAATAAACACTTGCATCTTTCAAGGCTAGAAGAAGTGATGAATAGACTTGAAAAGTCAGGGTTTACTGTTAAAGAAAACAAATGCGATTTGTTTAAAGATTCTGTTGAGTATTTAGGATATATTATTGACAAAAATGGATTACGTAAATCAAATTCTAAGGTAGAAGCTATATTGACTAGTAAATCTCCCAAAAATGTAAGCGAATTAAAGTCATTCTTGGGCATGGTCAATTATTATAGGTCATTCATTCGATCAGCATCTAGCCTTATGGCTCCCCTACATTTACTTTTAAAAAAAGGCGTTAAATGGAATTGGGGTGAGGAACAGGCTGTGGTTTTTAAAAGAATAAAAACGGAACTAGCATCAGACAGGACCTTGGCACATTATGATCCCAAACTTCCTACGATAGTGACTGCAGACGCGGGGCCGCGCGGTCTAGGCGCGGTATTATCGCACCGATACCCCGATGGCACTGAGCGCGTAGTCGCTTACGCTTCACGCGCCCTGTCCAAAGCGGAGTGTAATTATTCGCAGATACAAAAAGAGGCTGCGGCTATTGTATTTTCTGTAAAAAAAATTCATCACTACCTATACAGTCGTATTGTACCTTTCACTTTGCGTACAGATCACAAACCGCTCCTAACTATATTCGGAAACAAAAAGGGGGTGCCAGAGATAGCGGCAAATCGTCTACAACGTTATGCATTGTTCTTGTCTGCATATAACTTTAACCTTGAGTATGTTAGAAGTGAGCAAAATGTGGCAGATTATTTATCTCGTTCGGTTGCCGAATACATTAAGTGTAACAATGAGGTATTGGAAAATGACGATAAATCAATGTTTGTTTATCACATTACCGATAGCAATTTAAAGCCGATTACACTAGAGGATATTAAGCGGGAAACTGAACGAGATGAAATGTTATGCATAGTTACACGTTATGTTAGAAACGGTTGGCCCAAGAAGATCTCCGATTTACGTGTGAAACACTTTTTCGCTTGTAGGGGTGACTTGAGTTATGAAAATGGGTGTTTACTTAGAGGCCACAAATTGGTAATACCATCCATTTTCAGGGAACAAATTCTAGACATGCTACATATTCCACACTTTGGAGTAGTTAAGACAAAAACGGAAGCAAGATCGCGTTTCTGGTGGCCAAATATTGATAAACATATAGAAGAAAAGGTAGGTTCCTGTATTAAATGTAATTCTCTACGCAGCAACCCGCCTCGCAGTCCGCTCGCTGCGTGGCCATACCCTGCGCGACCTTGGGAACGGGTGCATTTAGATATGTTTACGCTCGTCGGCAGACAGTTTTTAATTGCTGTAGATGCGCACTCAAAATGGGTGGAATGTTTTCCAATGGCAAGTACGGATAGTGAAGCTATAATTTCTAAGTTGTCAGAAATGTTCAGTAGGTTTGGAATAGTGCGTACCTTGGTCACAGACAATGGTAGAAATTTTTGTTCAAGCCAATTTGATAGGTATTGTTTGGTTAACGGCATTCAACATTTAACAACCGCTCCATATCATCCGGCATCAAATGGCCAGGCAGAAAATACTGTCAAAACGGTTAAACGGGGTTTGAAATTAATGTTGAATGAAAGTTGTAATCCAAAGGTGATACAACACCAGCTTAATGACTTTCTGCTGAATTATAGGAATTCAAAACATTGTACGACAGGTTTTTCGCCGGCTCAGTTGTTGTTCGGTCGCTCATTACGCAGTAGGCTCGATTTGTTGGAAGTAACATCCGATACTGCACATTCCAAAGAAATGAGTCATACTGATAACGCATCAGCTGTGTCGTACGCATCCGCTGCTAAGAATAATGTTGTTCAAAAACAGACCTTGCAGCTTAAACATTACGGAGGCAGTCGTAATAGTGAATGGAGTTATAACGATCAAGTTTTAATTAAACATTTTTATAATAATGGAACAAAACAGGCTTTATGGTGTCGTAAGACATAAAATAGGAAATAGACTGTATGGTATTTACGTACCAGTGCTAAAAACTGTTCTAAAAAAACATTTAGACCATATTGTAAGCTACAAAGGGACACAATCGCAATCATCCGAGTGCGAGGAGGTAGGCGATTTCCTACCACATGGAACAGTAACTGATCCCGCTGATACGCCCGTGGAACATGACCCCACGGTCCAAGTTGACTTGGAGGGAGAGGAGAGTGATACTTCGTTTTGTTCTGTTCCTGAGACTCCACCTACGATACAGCAAACAGATCAGACGTCAAATAATAATTCCGAAGAAGAAGGGAGAAAGGATTGCGAAAGGATCGATATACCTTTGGTGACTGATCAACCTCAGCAACCAAGCACGGAGCCACTGAGTACATACCAAAGGCCAGTTAGGGCAGCTAGGAACAAAAATGTAAATTATAAATGTTAAGACTTAGTTTTTAAGAGTTATATGTTTGAATTATTGGTGGAGGGATTATGATATATTATAATGTGTGGGTACTTGTTTCACGAATGTAAGTCAGTCTGCGACCAGCCATTAAACTGTGCAACGACACTCCTTGTTTTATTCAAATATTATCCAAGAATACCACAAAAGTATATCGTTGTTTTTCTCGCACTTTATACTTAGGCACAGCTCAGCTTTCCCAACGCAGTTTTACTTAATGTGAGCGTCAATCTCCGGTTTAATCCTTAAGTTCAAAGGAATTCAAATTGCTCGAGCCAGAGCGTATAGTAGGAGCGGTATTTAAAATCGAGTTACTACTGAAAATTGACAATTGTCTTGACAAAACAGTCAGATGGTTATTGGTTATGTTAGTTGCCAAGTTGTAAGCGTAAGTTACGAGAAATGTTACAGATATTGTGCAGTAATAAATTGTCTTTGTACCTTAAATTACTTGGCTCTAGCTTGAGAGGTTGGGTAAAAGTATATTGCAAGAAATAATTCTACTGAAGTACCTCGCTACCACTCGCCAGCGTTTCTGCGGTTCATAAGGTCTTGGGTTCCTTTCCCTATTCGTGTAGTTTTATTTTTAAGATTGGTTATTTCGAGTGTGCGGGTTCAATTTCAGGTCCAGCAAATACCAATGTAACTTTTCTAAAGTTATATTTACTTATCTTGAACACCAATGACTTATTCAAAGGTGAAGGAAAACATCTTGAGGAAACCTATACTAAGTCTGAAATCGCCAACCCGCATTGAGCAAGCGTGGTGATTACGCTCAATCCTTTTTTGTATGAAAGGAAACCTGTGCCCAGCAGTGGGACGATAAAAAGGTTGAAGTTCTATATCATAAGGGGTTAACCTATTCATCATTCAAACAGCAGGCCGAGGAATACAGACAGCAACCGGAAAACTTCTACGAAAAAAAAACAATAAAACACACGCTTGATAACTTTTAGAACTATGTACATATTTATACTTCATCACATTGCCACTTGGTGGAGTTACAAACAAAGAAACTAATGAAGGGAGTGTAAACAAACTCTCAAGATAATGTTTCACAGAGACAGACACCCCAGTATTTCTTCTCGAGTACTCGCAAGGGTGCCATAAAGAGTTCGCGTGGTTATCATACCCTAATATATTCGCTAATGTTGAGCTTGAGGGCTTGGAATAGGGCTGTCAAATGTCTGTTAAAGAATATGTTAATTTTACCATCTGTAAATAAAATAATTTAAGAATTATGGCTATAACTTTAAGGATATTGGCTTCTACCTTAAGTATAGGGACGTATCCAAAGTATGAAAGTCAATAAAATAATTATTCCGTCTTTTAAGTAATAAAAAAAAATTAAGACCTTTATTTTTTATTTTCTCGAAATTACCAAAAACTACTGAGATATTAGCGTATTAAAGTTATGGAGTGGTATTTTGTACCATGGCGTGACGTCATGCGACATTTCAAATCAATATATCTTCCTCAGTATGAGAATGAAAGGAAAAATACGTGTTCAATATTTTTTATAAATCTATCTGGTGGACATTAAATTATTTTTTAGGATACAACCCAATTGTTCATTTGACTTTAAAATTTTTGTGTTTAGACCTTAATAATGGTGGATAGAGCACCTTCAATCTTTCAAAGCCATTTAAAATAATGTAGGCTAAATTCGCAAAGAATCTAAATTTATTTATATAAAATTCTCGCTTCTCAAGCCTTATAGACTTGTTGCTTTAATAATATTCCATCAATCATATCATCAATATCATTTCAAGGAGTTATTATATGAAAAGTACGAAAGGGAACGAGTCGATAGGGGTCGTCATTTGTCAGGGGCGCAAATTACGGCCGCGACGTGATTCATAGTCCAATCATTCATAAAGAGTGGTAACACTAAGGGAGAGGGGGGGGTTGGGGGGTTATGGATAATAATCTCGAAATTATATGACTAACGATATTTTTAAAAGGTCACATATAAGGGTCTTTTTATAAATTACTAGCTTTCTGCCAGCGGCTTCGCCCGCGTGGAATTCGGTTATATCGCGCTTTTTAGATTTCCCTCGGGAATACCAATTTTGTTTTCAATTAAAGGTAGCCTATGTCCTTTCTCAGGGTCTAAAGATTGTCTATGCCAAATTTCATCAAAATCGGTTGAGAGGTTTAAACGGGAAAGCGTAACAGACAGACAGACTGAGTGACTTTCGCATTTATAATATTAGTATGGATGGATAAACTAGCGCTTGACCGCAATCACGCCTGATGGTAATCAGTGACGCAATCGTTGATGGTAAAGCGCACTAGTTTATTAAGAGCCTATTCACTCTAGCCTTGAAGGCACTCAAATTGTAGTCCATCGGAAACACCGCTGAGAGTTAGAGTTCCGTAGTTCACTTCTCAGAACCCTTATTTTTTTGAATGGGAAAACCTCAAATGACAGCTGCCGCTCTTGGCGGAACGGAATAGACCAGAATTTTACTGACTAAAACCTGCCCGTGTTTCTTCACTTGCCTGAGCGTCCGGGGCTCTGGTATTTGAACAACCCCCGGGTGCCTCGGAACTCCTATAGTTTGATCCATCCAAGGCTTTAATTTGGGCTCTAATTATTTTTCGTGAAGCAACTGTCGTCTGCCCTCCACAACCCGAAGGCGATATCGAAGCATTGCAGTTAGACCAATTGTTGAAATTTTGAAGGACGGATCGTATGGTAACCGGGACCAACGGCTTAACGTGCTTTCCGAGGCACGACCAGACCAGTGCAAATATTCATATTCATGCATACAATTTTTATTACGTAGGGCTGCTACGTAAAAAAATTGTATATGTGCATTCGCTAGTAATATAGTGCGTTCGCTACCGCTACGCCACGGAGCTGTCACTTAATATAAAACATGATAAATAAAAATTAAAACCCACTTCAACCTGATGCCATAAAATCTGCAACAAATCTAAATTCATATCTTTTCCACGAAACCCCCGCAGACTAAAAGTCAATCCCAGAACAATCCTATTTGGGTAAAATTGAAATCCTTCAAGAAGTAATGGATTTTTCCTCGAGCGGAATGAACTCACTCCTAACTTTCATAGAATACGAATCTCAATTCGATCTTAACAGGGAACATAATAGGCTATTATCAGTTTGTCGGGAAATTCCCGAAATTGGGTAATTTAAGACATTACTTTCGCAATCCTTTTTCCTGTCGCGCCCACGCCGTGGGTTACCAAACGATAAGATTGTTAAAGGATTTTTTTCTTCGGGCATTTTTTCAGAGACTTACAGGAGTGGATGATGATCAAAGCTTTCTTTTCTTTATCTATAATCACGACAGAACCATATCCCAAGCTCTATGGCATTACACATACAAAACCCAAAAGTTTTATTTTTTACCGTTTTAGACTGTGTAGGAATTAACAGTCATGTGAAAACATGTACATTAATTTATTAGTTTATATGAGAGTTCTCATCTAAATAATTACACAGCATTTATCCACAATATTTGTCTCTATTTTGATCTCGCATATATCTTAATAATGTCAAATCGCGACAATGTTAATTAACGTACATTGTACAATACTTAGCGTATATTTTACATTATACATAGATAATACATATGTGTATAATATACTAGGCGACATTCACACAAACATTCACAGAAACACGGAATTGAAATTTTCGTCAGTTAAAAAAAAGTTGACACATATGTACCTACATG
>JADWQK010001990.1:0-18503 GCA_017933935.1 Sesamia nonagrioides
GGGGGGAACAACTTTTTTCCAGTTTGGAAGCGTCTGTCACGCAAACTATTCGGTTTAGAAAAAAAAATATTTTAGAAACCTCGATATCATTTTTGAAGTCCTATCCATAGATACCCCACACGTATGTGTTTGATGAAAAAAAATAATAAGTTTCAGTTCTAAGTATGGGGAGCCCCCAATAGTTATTATTATTTTTTTATTTTTGCATCAAAATCTTAATGCGGTTTACAGAATCCAAACCTACCAAGTTACAACAGTATAACTCTTATAGTTTCGGAAAAAATGGCTGTGACATACGGACGGACAGACGGACAGACGGACATGATGAATCTATAAGGGTTCCGTTTTCTGCCATTTGGCTACGGAACCCTAAAAACAGTACAATTGGTACCAACCTCGCCTTTCCCTTTCTCCCTAGGTACCAGCAACATAGAGCTTAGAACCATTCGGTACCAACATTATTAACATCACTTTCTCCACTACTAAAGCTGTAAGTTACGTCCCACTTTACCACACATTCTCCTTGTAAGAAAATGATACGTGAATACATCTTCTAAACTTTAATCCCGTCTCTAAATTATTCGTCTAATATGTGTTGCAAACTAACTGCGTTATACCCGGCCTTAGTGATTACATCACTAACGGTTTGTTTGGTACGAGAGTTATACAGTTATGGGGGTATGATTAAGCTGGGATTTGAAGTATTTACAAGCATCAAATTCAAACAGTTTCAACAATACTTCGACATTTGCTCGCATTCTGTATTCAGTCAATTCCGCAGTCTGCCCGCCAACATATTGCTCGCTGATTAATTGTGGTAATATTGGAAATTTGGAATTAAAATTTATTATTGAAATTTTAATTCCAAATTAGCAGTAATAGATACCAAAATGAAAACATCAAATACCAACAATATTTAAAGTTAAAATAATGATAAATAAAATATATTACATGTATTGTATTACTTTAAGTTACACAGTTCGACATAAGAAACAAAATGCTCCAAATGTCTTAAGCCAGACAGTCACACTTAAGGGCTTGGTTAGGATCCAGAGATATTTTTTGACCAATCCTAACCAAGCCCTTAAGTGTAACTGCCCGACTTAAGAAATTTGAAGCATTTTTTGAACTGTGTAACTTAAGACACTGAAAGGGTTAATGTAATTTGACTTATTGCCTTTTCTATATTATTTTTTTTTAAACATGAATTAATCTTCTATATTCAACACATTTTCTTGACAGCCTCCGTGGCGTAGCGGTAACGAACGCGGTCGCTGCGCACGGTTGCCGTACGAACATCCAATGGCAGTAGTTGCGGTTTGTTGGAGCCCTTAAAAGTCCAACAATTGGTCTAACTGCAATGCTTCGATATCGCCTTCGGGTTGTGCAGGTCAGACGGCAGTCGCTTCACGGAAAATATCGTAGTTTAGCCAAAATCAGCAGTTAGACTGGCAAAGCGGACCCCAGACTCCAAAAGCTGAAAAGCTACGGATGCGACTGGGATTAATGCTGAGATGATGATGATTCAATACATTTTCTAAAAAGGTGTATTGAATATAGAAGATTACGTATGTTTTTATAATAAAACATGGCAACAAAAATTGAAACTACTTTGGGATTAAAACTAACAAGTACCTAAGCAACTATAATCTCTATCTACGAACCACCCGACGTGCGGTTAGAGACAAGACATAAGACAGACAGGCTAAAAGGTCCACTTCAATACGTAATAGCCAAGTTTGACACGCAATATCGGATTACGAATACATTTGAACAAGAAAATGTCCAGTCAGTGACCACGTCTCATCTCTCCTTTTTGTAGATTTCAAATGAGATCTTATATTCTTCAGAAATTGCAATTTTATCATTCCTTATTCTAAACTCGAATTTTATGACAATTCAATGTAATCTTTCCCAAATTTCAACTAAGTCAAATTTATATTGAGTTGTATTGGAAATTCTTTTGGTGATTTCACTCGACAAAAGTGCGACAGAAACTTACTTAGTTAAAATCATAGAATTACCTTATAGTAAAGTTCATAAGTTCCTTTAACTGCGTCATAAAGTATACGAAATATCGTGATACATTCCCAATCATGAGCACATTATGTCACTTCCACCCAACGTCGAAGCTTATCCTCGAGTTCACCGCACACTGAACGTTCTGTATCCCATCCTACGTCGTAACGGAACCTAATCCATTCAGGGATTAGCACTTAAAGCCGCCCTCGTAAACTTACCGTGGTCTACCTCGCCAGTATTGAATGAATAAGTTACTGAATTATAGCTAGTTTGACGGCCATATTGGTGGCGAACACCCGTTTGATATTATGAGCGACTTAGAAAAGGAGAAGAAGGTAAAATTATCATCTATAGACAGAATTTGAGTGCGTTTAGATTGCGGAAACGATTTTCGTTAGCAAATAATATTTGTATTAGGGCTTCAATATTTTTTTGGCAGAAATCTGTCCGTATATAAATACTAATAATCAAGTGTTTATACAACATGTATTGTAATTAACGCACACACCAATTAGAACATTATGTTGTAATCATAATAGATACACTGTGTTTTTAATTTAACATGTATATGCATTGTTATTTATTAAATTAGTTTTACCAATTCTTAGAAAACGAAGACTTTAACGTTATTGTAATTATGTTTTTTTTTTCTTTATTTTGTACTAGCTTTCCGCCCGCGGCTTCGCCGGCGTGGATATCGGTTATATCGCGCTTTTTAGATTTTCCTCGGTAATATAAAATTTTTCAATAAAAATGGTCAAAAATTCTCAGGAAAATTAAAAAAAAAGAAGGGGAGGGGAAAATTTTTAGGGTCTAAAGATTGTGAAAACCATCAAACTTTCATCAAAATCCGTTGAGATGCTTAAGCGGGAAAGCGTAACAAATATACAGACATACAAAGTTACTTTCGCATTTATAATATTAGTATGGATTGAATGATAAAATTTTTATGAATACAAGTAAAACGGCGATTTTAAAAGTCTGTGCAAACAACATTAATTATTTTTGGGATAAAAAATTACCTATATTAAAAATGATATAAACCGATTCAGTAAACGATTCTGAACAAAATATTTTCAGAAAGTGCGTTGATTAATTTACACGTTGTTTAAAATTACTATTGATTGTCACAAGTGACATTGACAATTTATTTTTAATGAATATGAATTAAAATCATAATCGATTTTCATTTAAGTTTTTTTACAGTCTCTGAAATATTTTTTTTAAAGAATTTCTATAATTTGTTACACGTGTTATTGGCAAAATTGTGGTATCTAACCACAGAGGCCATTGAAGAGTTGAAGTAGTATTCACTCTAAAGAAAAGAAAGAAAGAAAATCATAATCAACCCGTCACACAAATCACAATATCAAGGTTGACGTGAACCATCGATCTGCCGCTAATTTATATTTTTGCGTACGCAGCGCCCAATTCAATTTTTGCGCTCCGTCGTGTATTGTATTACGCATTTTATTATTCAATTGCCAAGTTTTTTTGAGGTTGACAAATGACAGAGTGGTGCTAAGTACACTCGGGCATTATTAATGTCAGCGACGAGATGAAATTTTTAAATAATTTCATAAATATGATTGTAAAAAAAGCAGTAATGTAAATATGCTCGTGGAAATGGAAATATGAACGTTATGTCAGAAATGTTTTATGGTTAATTGTTCTCTGTTAGGTACACTATTTGTTTCCTGAATAAGAAATGTTGCTTCCTCACATAATTATCTTGTAATGTTCCCAATGCTGGGAAACAGTCCTCCTCTTCAGCCTATAGATGCACTGCGACCCGGACGAAGCGTTTCGCTTCCTCTTTTATACCGCGTACATCGAGGGACTGGAACAATTTGCCGGCGACGGTGTTTCCGTCACATTACAATTTGAGTGTCTTCAAGGCTAGAGTGAATAGGCTCTTAATAATAGTTTATTAAGAGCTTATTCACTCTAGCCTTGAAGACACTCAAATTGAGACTCTACCATCAATGATCGCATAACTGCTTACCATCAGGCGGGATTGCGGTCAAGCGCTAGTTTGTAACTTGTAAAAAAAAAAAATTGATGTCCACTGCTGGATAAAGGCCTCCCCCAAGGCTTTCCACTATGACCGGTCTTGTGCTGCCCGCATCCATCGGCTTCCCGCGACCTTCACCAGGTCATCGTTCTACCTTGTTGAGGGCCTCCCTACGCTGCGTCTCCCGGTTCGTGGCCAGTGGACCGTAAAACGGGGTTCAGTGTGGTTTATGGCTTCCTATGCAAGACATACCTTTTTAAAGATATGAGGACCAGGGTGTAAAGTTCAAGACCAGGCACTTGCTCAACGGTTGATGTGGGAAGTTGTATATAGATACATATGTGTGTTAGTACAAGGTAAACTCTGCTTGCGAGATGTAGGCTATGTGTGACGTCAGTACGACGGTTTGTTCGCATGTGACGTCTTTGTAGATACCGCTACACGTCAATACACAATTACTTCCATTTTGGCTGAACTCTGATTGAATATATTGAAAAATAATGTTACTGTAAAATAATACCTGAATATATATAACATAATGAGCCTTTTTAATGTTAGGACACAGGCCTCTCGTCAAAAGGAAATGGTAGTATCCACCACGCGAACGTAATGCGGGTTCGTAGATGTCACATGTCTTCAAATATTCGGTTCTAGGAGATAATTTACACGTAATAAATCGACTGCCTGGCTTGGCCACCACCGTTCTTTCTTTATTTTTATCGATTATCATTCTTATTATTTTACAAGACACACATACAACCTCACCAACCACATACTTTTTCCAAAAAACAAGATGGCCACCTGTCAAACACTCATTTCCCGCCAAAACTCATCATTCCGCAAATAATCACGTCACACGGCTACGTTAGCAGCGGGGTTGTAACTAGAAACTCTGTTGGCAATCATCTTAATCTAATCCCTTCAGGAACAAAGGCTATATCTGCGCAATTTATTTGCACCCGACCCTCGGAATTACTTGAAATTTTGAAGACAGTAATAAGATGTCTGTACTGTCGTGTGAATGGAGGGTGTATGTTGTGAAGAGCTACGATAAAGCTTAGGAATGTAACTCTGCTCTGTAAAGTAGATAATACTCGTATAGTTCATGATATTCCTTTGTCAGGCCCGTATGGCGTATATCCTAGTAATATTGTGGGTGATAGTTGTTCTAGTTTATTATAGGTTGATTTGCCCCCACAAACTTTGTTGCTGACTATGGGCTAGTTTTAAGAAGAAAGCGTATCATAAAATCTATCGTCCAAAGACGTTCACCCCCGCACATAGCCCGCGCGCGCACCCATCCATTTCAATCGGTTCCGTGCTTCTATATAAAAACAGAATTATAAGTAAAAGAGAGACAAATGACTTTAGCCCTACAGTGTGACAATACAGGCTAGTTAACTTTCCTCTTACTCTAAAAAGCATCAACACTACTTCCAAAAATGTAGGTATGTCTTTGTCAGAAAATTTTAAGATTTTTTTTCTTTTTATGACTTTGCCTGACACTAGGAATTGCTCCTGTATCTTGGGTGCGAATACAAACATATAAACTCACATACACGAACAACCAGACTCAGAACAACTACTTAATTAAAAAATTTTGGTTAACATTTTTCTCTGGGTATAGTTCTGAGGGAAGTCTAATAAAGCCATTCTCTCAAGACTTTTTGACCATCAAAGCCCGCAATTCATCCCCTCGAATCAAAGAGTAATATAGCCTCTTAATCCTGATACGGTAAGTCCCTGGCACCTTGCCCAAGAGTGCCACATAGCCTCGTTCCCCCAGTTGTCTCTTATCCGCCTCTCGCGGACACTTGCGAATGCTTGAGCTACTCGCACGAAGATTGTTGAGCTAAAGTGTGCTCTTTACATGTTTCTCAAGCACTTTCGGGTTGAAAAATTGACGCACAATCGAATGAATGGAACTCTTGCGGACGAGATAAGTTCGGTTGAGGATTATAGCTGTAAGCTGTTAAGAGATTACAATGTACTCCATACCAGTTACTTCAGTAGTCATGTTACGTCACAGTTCCACTGTTCAATTTAGTAACGTTGTCATATTGAAGACAAGCGGCCGCCAGCGACTTCGTTCGCGTGGAGTTAGTTACGCTTCGCTCCTATTGGTTGCACTGTGATGTTATATAGCCTAAAGCCTTCCTAGATTAATGGGCTATCCAACGCAAACAGAATTTATCAAATCGGATCAGTAGTTCCTGAGATTAGCGCGTTCAAACAAACAAACATACAAACAAACTCTTCAGCTTTATATATTAGTATAGATTATATTATGTTTAGTGGGTTAACTAACTTACGTAGTATTTTTTTTGTTTGTTCTTATTTTTTTAAAGGTCTCCCCCAAGGCTTTCCAAGATGACCGGTCTTGTGTTGCCAGCATCCATCGACGTGCCGCGACACACCTTTTTGGGGGCCTCTCTATGCTGCGTCTTCGGGTACCGTTCCGGTGGCCGAACCTTACTACCCCATCGGCCATCGGGTCTACGAACAATGTGCCCCGCCCACTGCCACTTAATTTTAGCGACTCGAAAAGCCATGTCGGTGACTTTAGTTCTTCTGCGGATCTCCTCATTTCCGATTCGATCGCGCAGAGAAAATCCGTGCGACTTTAAGCCTTCGTATGAGGTCCATTGTGAGCGACCACGTTTCAGTTACGTATGTCATCACAGGCAATACACACTGGTCAAAGACCTTAGTCTTAGGACACTCGAAACTTACCCATTAAAAACTATATAAAGGCCAAACTTTGTAAAAAGGGGTATTATAAAAATCACAAATTATTTAGAAGACAATAAAGTTTGGGACTGAGATGCTCGCTTTGCTAAGCATTGTTATAAAGCAATATGCGTAATTATAACGTAAATTATTGTAAACATTTTCATTTATAATATCTGGACTTGAAAAAAGACTATGATCCCTGAGTTTGTTTCGGCTATTTCTTCTCAGAAGTAGTCAGGAAATGCCGGTTTCAACTAGTTTAAAAAAAAATAATTATAAAAAACATAATATGACGTGTAAAAGTGATCAGTGACCTACTTGATTAATAAACGATTTCATTTCATTTCACTGTGGTATCTTCGACGACGAGACGTTTAGTTAAACGGACGAAGTTTAGCTAATAGCCCGTTACTTCGCTTATGAATACATAGTTCGAACAAGTATCCTACAAAATAACACAAACACACATTTTATTACTAGATATGTTATTCTTGAGTATGATGTTGACTACTTTGTATGTATTTTATAAAAAATATGTGTTTTGTTTGTTTGTTTGACAGCCTATGTGGCGTAGCGGTAGCGGACGCGGCCGCTGTGCAAAGTGGCGCGGGTTCGATCCCCGCACAGTGCAAGTATTTTAATGCATGAATATGAATATTTGCACTGGTCTGGTCGTGCCTCGAAAAGCACGTTAAACTGTTGGTCCCGGTTGCCATACGAACATCTAGTGGCAGTCGTTACGGGTTGTTGGAGCCCTCAAAAGTCCAACAATTGGTCTAACTGCAATGCTTCGATGTCGCCTTCGGGTTGTGGAGGTCAGACGGCAGTTGCTTCACGAAAATTGTCGAAGTTTAGCCATATCAGCAGTTGGACTGGTAAAGCGGACCCCAGACCCCAAAGCTGAATGAGGATGATGACGTATTTTGTTTGTGTGGAATTTATTTATAACTTACTACTACTACTTAATACTTTATTGTATATCCAAAAAAAATACATTGCATAAAAAATATATACATTTCTTCTTTTTTCTTTTTAAATTGTAACATCATGGGGATGGAAAATGTCCCATGTCGTAACCCATGTCACGGTCTACCAGTGTGCCAATCAAATTAAAATTTAGGCCATATCCTTTCAGCTCTTAAGGCATGAAGAGTTAACAGACTATACTTATTAATTATTTTGCATACAATTTATACATATCCTGTAGGTATACCATGTTTGTGTTAAAAGTAATCTTTAATTCTTATCTAACAAAACCATTATCACTCAATGATCCGTGTCCTCCGTGATGCAGCGGTCAACATGCCTGCCTGCGACGTGGAGGCCCCGGGTTCGATCCCCGGCCGGTCATGATGGAAAACGATATTTTCCTAATTGGCCTGGGTCTTGGATGTTTATCTATATAAATGTATCTATTATAAATATATTATGGTTGAGTTAGTATCCCATAACACAGGTCTCAAACTTACTTTGGGGCTAGCTCAATCTGTGTAATTACTAATTTGTCCGTATATATTATACTAGCGGCCGCCAGCGACTTCGTTCGCGTGGAGTTAGTTATGCTCCGCTCCTATTGGTCGCAGCGTGATGTTATATAGCCTAAAGCCTTTCTGGATTAATGGGCTATCCGACGCAAAAAGAATTTTTCAAATCGGACCGTAGTTCCTGAGATTAGGGCGTTCAAACAAACACACTCTTCAGCTTTATATATTAGTATAGATTTATTTATTTAATGAAATAATAACTTAATGTGATCAGATTGGATCTTATAATTAGAGGGATATATAGAATAATTGTAATTAAATTATAGTTTATAATTGAAAATACATTGGACAGTAAACAAAAGTTGAAAATTAAATTGGGTTTCGTAATGGGCGGACTTTTTATAAAAGCGATATTTAAAATTAAAAGACAACCCTGTCGACCGAATAACCATTTAATTGAATTTTTGTAGCATTTAAAGGCAAAATTAATTTACAAAAAAAAATGATAAAAGCAAATTGTAGAATGCATTTACTTAGTCCGTCACTAGACAACGTTCTATAGTTAAATTCTGAATATAGGTACTCCAGCTCAATAAAAATATTACTGAATGACAGAACGCGTAAATAAGATATATAAATCCACTGCCGTACAGTGACCTCAAAGCCTTAGAGCAAATAACGTACTTATAAGGCAGGATTCGGCACGCTAAGCCAATCTGACGTGGCCCCGATAAGTCATGGCACGTCGGCTCAGCTTCAACACCATAGCACGAACGCGCGGTGTAAAATCGAAACTATTTTTTAAATTTAAAATATGACTAGCGCTATTCCATAGTGTTGTTAAGGTGTTACAAGGGCTTAAAACTAAGGTTGTGGACCCTGTATAGGACAGCATAGTCGTGTCTAATCGTGGTGGCCTAGTGGTTAAAACACCAGCCTCTCAAGTATGAGTTTGCGGGTTCAGTTCCAGGTGAGGCAAGTACCAATGTAACTTATCTAAGTTATATGTACTTTCTAAGTATATCTTGGACACCAATGACTGATTAAAAGGTGAAGAAAAATATCTTGAGGAAACCTGTACTTGTAAGTCTAAAATCGCCAACCCGCATTGAGCAAGCGTGGTGATTAAGCTCAATCCTTCTCTGTATGAGAGGGGACCTGTGCCCAGCAGTAGGACGATAAAAAGGTTGATGATGATGGGACACCAAAAAGTATAAAAAATAAAAATGTATTGCTAAAATATAAATTTTGGGACACAGATGAAGCAAAAGAAGCACTTTAAATCTCGGCATTGGAAATGTAAATGTTACGCAAATAAAAGAGTTATTAATTGATAAATGTAATTATACGACTGTTGAATTTCTGAATAATAAATTAATGCCGATTATTTTTTTTTTTTTACTATATTTTTTAAAATTATGCGTTGGCTACTGAAATAAGTCGGTGTTGTGATATTTGTAACTTTGTTTTGATTTCTTTATCATCATTTGATTTTATTTTGACATAATATAATTAATAAATAAATATATATATACGGACAAATCACACAGATTGAGCTAGCCCCAAAGTAAGTTCGAGACTTGTGTTATGGGATACTAACTCAACAAAACCATATTTATAATAGATACATATACAGATAAACATCCAAGACCAAGGCCAATCAAGAAAAGATCGTTTTCCATCATGACCTGGCGCCGGGGATCGAACCCGGGCCCTCCACGTCGCAGGCTGGCGTGTTTACCGCTGCACCACGGAGGACGACAATAATAATGTGTAAAATAAAAACCTTTAGCAGGACTGATTAAGATTCTTTACATTTTGCATGCAGGTATCTATATTTATATGCTCCTTGGCATAACATAGCGACCTATAAACTTGAATTTAAGAACTGTATTCACTTCCTATGTTACAGAAATAAAACTGATATTGATTTTGCGTTTACTCCGCGCGTTCATACTGGGCTCTCCGGCATGCCCGCGGCAGCGCTCGCATTGCCTGCTAGAATCAATGTTGTTCCTACCAACCACTGCGAATGGCAGTGATTCTAAGTTGAAATACTCTGAAAATATGAGGATAAGGATTTTCACTGGCTTTTCTACATGTCACGTCGATCTCACATAGGGAAAACAGATTAGTAGAAGAATTTCCGATGTATTTTTATCGGACGTGTAAGCATAGCAAGGCCATTTATCCGTTGCCATATTCCCCGTCCGGCTTAATGGTAATCGACATACGGCAGCACATGACATAGGTAGCGGGATGGTCCTTAGCAGCTCTGTGCAGAGAGAACTAAAGGGAGTGTAGACCTTGGCCCCGTAATGGAACATTAATGAAAAAAAGAAAACATAAAAGATTGTATACATTGTTTCTCGGTGGTAGGCGATACCATCGGCTGCTGGTAGAAGTTACCACCCACCAGACAAAGTCTTAACTGGTGAAGCCGTACGGAGGATTGCCTGAGCAGTTGTGTTGCGTTGTGTGAAGGATACGATGCGCCAAATGTTGTTGTGTCGGGAGCATGGTCGTGGAGGGTCTCCAGATCAATCTCCCTCTGGCGCAGCATAGTTGGTCGAGTTTTTAGGTTTAACATTGTGTCACCTCGCTCAACTGCCGGCTGTTAGTAAACTAGCACGCTTTAACATCAACGATTGCATCACTGCTTATCATCAAGCGGAGGACCAGTTTACATTTGAAAAAAAAAAAGCATTTTCATCCTATAAAAATGAGAACTTTCATCTTAAATGGAAAATTCATATCCTTTTAAACGTTAAAGCAGCTTAGAACATTTTGATGCAACATTTTACGAAAAACACGGCCATCTTCAGAGTACAATAAGTTCAAGCTTACCCGCTATTGCTTACATTAGGGGCAATAAAGTAGCATCAGACCGCTAATCTACACCCGCTGTGGCGCTGCACCGCTTGCAGTGCTGATATTAGTGCTAGTATGGATTAATTTAAGCGCTGTTTTCGCTTTATCGACGTTGGTTTTGTGTTGCGTGTGAAGTTTTCAGTTTTATGTTGGTTAAGAAATTGCAGGGTGTCGGTTACTGACGTTTGGAAATGGTATTTCTTTGTATATTATACGATAGAAAGTGGAGAGCTATATTGTTGCATATTTTGTCGAAACAAAAACAGTCTTGAAATAATAATAGTACTAACATTTTCTTATATATAAAATTCTCGTATCACAGTTTTCGTTTCCATACTCCTCCGAAACGTCTCCGAAATTTCGTATATACAATATGTAAAGAAAACCCTGTCCGACCCATAAGGATAATAAAGGTTAGGTAAACGCATGACCAAATATAATATAAAATTTTACATAATCATCATAGTAACAATACTAATGAATTTTGAAATAATCCTTTTTTCCCGGGAATTAATTCCAATTTCCCCGAAGTTTGGTAATTTTTAAAAAAGTGACAACACCGGTATTATTATAAGCGAATAGCGATGCGACCACGTCATAGGTGCCGCATGCCCTGCCCCCCGCCGCCCGCGGAAGGGGTTGCTTATCGCACATGCATTAAGTTACCTCGCGTTTTCAAAATAATATTTATTTTTTTAGGGGGAATTTTTTTAAACTTTAGCCCGGCTTTGTTAGCATTATTAGAATCAGTTATAGATACCTAACAATACCTTCACGGATCGGACAGGGTTTTCTTTACATATTGTACATTCGCTAGGCATGAAAATTGGTGTTTATCTACTTTTTATGTCAATACTATTTAAGCGGGTGAAACCGCGGGGCGCAGCTGCAGCTGCAGCTAGTATGGATATAAAAATCTAAATTTAAAAGTTATTTTTTATTGGACACAAAAGCTTTCAAGAAAATCTCAAGAAGTTCTCGTCCACTTTCAAGAAGGTCTTTAGGTCTCTTCTTGAGACGGTAACAAGAAAGGCGTCTCAAGAAAGCATGACTTTCCAAATAATTTGTTCCCATGGTTGAACTTCAACGTTCAAACACCAAAATTTCGAGTGCAACTACCGCATCTTTTGAATTCATATAATTACTAAACCAATAGAGCATGAATCCCAACCAACCGTAAAAGAAACACATAGGTACCTACGCTTCGATGTCACTTCGAATACAAAACGTATAAACGTACAAAATGTGTAAGAAAACACGTAAAAACATACGATTTATATCTTTATTTACTTTACTAGTTCTGAAAGTTCAGACGTTCGGGCAAACAGTTGCTTTCTGTTTTCATCATCATCATCATCATCTCAGCGTTAATCCCAGTTGCATCCGCAGCCCTTTCAGCTTTGGAGTCTGGGGTCCGCTTTACCAGTTTAACTGCTGAGTTTGGCTAAACTTCGATATTTTCCGTGAAGCGACTGCCGCCTGACCTCCACAACCCGAAGGCGATATCTAAGCATTGCAGTTAGACCAATTGTTAGACTTTTGAGGGTTCCAACAACCCGTAACGACTGCCACTAGATGTTCGTATGGCAACCGGGACCAACGGCTTAACGTGCTTTCCGAGGCACGAGATTGAGACCAGTGCAAATATTCATATTCATGCATGCCAAATATTTGCACTGTGCGGGGATCGAACTTTCGCCTCTTGCGCAACGGCCGCGTTCGCTACCGCTACGCCACAGAGGCTGTCAGTTGCTTTCGGTTTTCATATCTTTTAGTAATACAAACGCATGAACATAAAATGTTATAGAAACATGCATGTTTTTATAAAATATCTGTTACTGTCCCGTGTTATAAATGCGAAAGTTTTTACATATATGTGTTACTATTTCACGCAAAAACTACTGCACGAATTTGGATGAAATTGTATAGATGGTTTATAATATGTAATTTTTTTTTATAAATTGTAAAATAGCGCTTGGCCACAATCCCGCCTGATGGTAAGCAGTGATGCGATCGTTGATGGTAAAGCGTGCTAGTTTATTAAGAGCCTATTCACTCTAGCCTCAAAGACAATCAAATTGTAGTGTGACGGAAACACCGCTGCTGGCAAATTGTTGCAGTCCCTCGATGTACGCTGTATAGAATAAAAAGCGGAACGCTTCGTCCGGATCGTAGTGATGGTAACAACGTAAGGGTGAAAACTCGCCGTACGACGGGTCGTTCGATGGCGGAACGGAGATGGGGGAATTAAATTATGCAATTCCCTTGCACACTCACCAAAATGCATCCCATAGAAGACCGAAAGGCTGGCTACTCTACGCCTGTACTCCAGGCGTAGAGTTCCAGCTCCAGTTTATTACCTATATTCGGATATTTCCATGGAATCCATAAATATGCTGGTGAGACAGCAGTGGTATGATAATGGATGACAATGGTAAGTTATGAAGCGTTTCGCCTCGTCTTTTATACTGTACATCGAGAGACTGGAACAATTTGCCAGCGGCTGTATTTCCCTCGGACTACAATTTAAGTGTCTTCAAAGCTAGAGTGAATAGGCTCTAAATAAAGCGCGTTTTACCATAAACGATTGCATCACTGCTTAGCATCAGGCGGGATGGCGGTCAAACACTAATTTTTAATCTATGAATAATAATAATAACTTACCAAAATCTAGACGATTTTAGAGTTTCCAATATAACAGATCTATAGTGAATAGATATAACTAGATATCCGTAAAAAGAATTAAACTATCTAATGTATTAAAATAAATGTCTCGTCAGCTAAAAGAAACAAACCATAATTCAACAAATCGATTATAAATACGTTAACCAAAAGAGAAGCTCCGATAATTTATTCACTTATCGATAACATAATAAATACATGATAATAAAAATGGATGATGGCAACGGGAAAATATCGGAAATATTGTACGTCGCAGACTTTGCTAATCTATTGTGGCAGGCGTCGAATTGACGGATTAAACAGGTTTATCATTGAATTATTTTCCTGTCGGACAATTTCGTAATGGAAAAAAAATGTATAATTGGAAAAGAGGTTTTCATTAAGAACAGGTCAGATTCAGCCTCTTTAAAATATACATTATGATTATGACCTCTAGGTTTGTAACATAAACTGGTACAAGACAAATATACATATTTGCCAAAGAAATATATACATATATATATATATATATATATATACATCTGACATTGGCAGAATCATAGACACACTAATGGACAGGCCGACCGCATATAATCTGCAGTAATTTTTTGGTTTGAAAAGAGTGAGAGAGATGGCCTATGCTTTCGTTATAGCACTATCACTTTCCTCATAGATGATTGATGATTTTGAGAGAGATGAAGCTAGACGAAACTTGGTTTCGTCTCTTTCTTTCGGAGTGCCACAATTCTCATCTCTAAGGCATGTCCATTAGTATATGTCGATGGGCAGAATTGTCGGCATCTATTACCATAAAAGAAAAATTGATTTTTTTTTTAAACGTTGCCTCACACTAGAATTTTCTCCTGTATCGTGGGTACGTTTACAAACATATAAACTCACATATACAAACAGCCAGACCCGGAACACCTACTTGTAGGTCATACAAATATTTGTTCCGTCCGGGAATCGAACCCGCGACATGCAGTGTTGACGTGACAGGCAACAGGGTTTGCTATTGTCAAATATTTGTTATATGGTAATCAGTTTATAATGTTAGGAACATTGTAAACTGATTACCGATTACTGGTTACTACTGGGACACAGGTCTCTGTAAGAGGGAGTGGGCCATAATACACCACGGGGGTAGGTAGAATATTTTCAAAAATTTTTGTTTTAGGATATACCGGTTTCCTTGAGCAGTGGTGAAAGGTAAGTCAGGGTCGCTTTATGTCAAATTGAAATCTTGAGTGAAAGGAGACGGGCGAAATTGGGCCTGAACTGTACACAAATGAGTTATTTGTCAATAATTTTCATTTATTTTTTTGTTTTCAATCATTTATTACTAATTCTGGATTCGTCAGAATAAAAAAGATAATAATTAATGAAATAATACTGACTTTCTTTACTTTCACTTTTCAACAATGTTACCAGATGAAATGCGAATCATTAATAAGTTCTAATCGATACATCAAATTATTACAAAAATAAAATTAAAAATGAATCAGTACATTTCTATAGATTCGTTTTAGAAAATCTTTTAATATAAGGTCTTAATTATATTACCTATTATTTACTTATTTACAAAAACATCTTAAAAGAAATTGATCAACAGATCGATTTAATAATCAATTCAACTTTTTTATTATACAGGCAACAAAGTAAACTCGTGACAACGTGACGCCAAACGTCAAAAATTATTCCCTTCCGGGTTTGCTTCCGGGTTTGAACTTGCCGTAGTGGATAATGTATTTTATTGTATTTTTGTGTCGTTTTATATTATTTTGCGTCTTTGGCAACGTATTTAGGATTCTGACGGTTATTATTTTGTTGTGAGAAATGCGTGACTTATTTCGAAACAACTGTACAATGACGGACCAAAGTCTTTATTGCATCAATTGCGGCATTTCTCAGGGTAATTCTATCGGATTACGACAAATAGAAGCGGAAAGCATTCTTTCAGTTATAGAGCAATGGGTTGCACCTCAAGTCGTAACTATTTATTTAAAACTTATGTATTTAAATAAAACTTCATATTGTGATAGTTTCCGAGTTTATTCCAGCAAGGATACCTATACATATATAGGTATATTATTGAAGTAAGTTTCAATAATAATATTCCTATATATATATATCACTCTATTGAACTTGATTTATTTATGTTCCAAGTAAGATTTGCAGTTTGATTATCAATTACGGAAGATAGTTCTTTTTATATGTTCTGCATCATAATTCTGTAATTATTATTTGTGGAAGCCGTAAATAACAATCCAATATTTTTTTTGAAAAGATACAGTTTTCTCACCGTTTTTATTTTGTACAACAAACATATACAATGTTCTGATTCATAAATCTGTAATTATTATTTGTGGAAACTGTAAATAACATACTAATATTGTTGTAGGACAAAGGATCACATCATATTTGCCAAGGATGCAGAGATTTAGTCGTGAATACTTTGAGCACAGATGAGCAACTTCCATCTTCAATGACTGGACATCGCCAAGTGTGCGTGAACTGTGGATTTCAGTTTTGCGGGCAATATCTTATTTATTGCGTTCTGACACCGTTCAAGAAAGAAGAATTCATAGTCATTTCCTCATAGATACTGCCTCAGAATGTGAGTTTTATTAGGTTTAGTTGTTTTGTATTTGAAACTACCATATGGTAATACTACTATTCTCTATAGTTTATTAATTTTTTCGCACTAATTAAGAAATATCAGTCAGATTTAGATAATAATTTTTGTATATTATTGTCACATTCATGTGAAAGATTTGGAAAAGGAATAAATGGGATATGGGTTTACAAAGGTACGAACAAAAGCTAGTGTAATATAGTTAGGCA
Organism: Sesamia nonagrioides; assembly: GCA_017933935.1. Classification (NCBI taxonomy): domain Eukaryota; kingdom Metazoa; phylum Arthropoda; class Insecta; order Lepidoptera; family Noctuidae; genus Sesamia; species Sesamia nonagrioides. Next base: position 16,630 of record JADWQK010001990.1, read on the forward strand.
ATGTAATAAAATGCAAAGAATTATATTGCAGCCTGTATTTGTTGTTAGTTGTAAGGTGTAGATAAAAGGAGACATACATTTTCCAGCACTGTTTGCATTCTCACCTTTTTTTACACAAAAGTCTCATGACAAAATTATTTTTCAGATTTCACTGGACTTTTTTGGATTGGACTGGACCATCTGGATCTTCAGCATCAGTAGATGTAACAAGTGAACATGATGAATCAACTTCATAGTCTAATATCGATGTAGCTAACAAACGAATATACAAAAACCAAAGACACCATGATCGTGAACATATTATGTATTCCTTTTTGCCACCGACTTCCGAAATTAGATATATTTCACTTTGTGGTGCTTTTTTTTTAAGTCTGTTGTATTTCTTTGTATAACATACCCTCTGCTTTGCTAGACTTGCCTTACAATGCATTTAAAGCACAAATCAAATCCAAGCTTAGTTTTAAAAGCATATTATTCCGTAAATGACACCTTTCTCCAGATTTAGCTTACTGACACATTATATAGTTCATAGAATTTTCTTTTTCACAATGCATAAATATGTGAGCTGTCACGCCTTTTATACCTGGGGCTATTATTTAGGTAAAAGTTTTTACTTATTTACATTTCCATTTTAATGATATTTTATTTTTTGTTGTTGCTTTACTGGTATTTTTGCGTGCCTAGCTGGCATATGATAAATAATTTCATTGTTGTTGTGTTTTCTTGTCTTCATTACTGTACCAACATAGTATTGTATAAAGTCATGTTTTTTTTTAAATGAACAGACAGCTGTGCTGCTGGGGAGTTTGTTCCGCTACTTCTTTTTTCTTCTTTATTCATATAATTTTTTTTTCACAATGCATAAATATGTGAGCTGTCACGCCTTTTATACCTGGGGCCTTTATTTAGGTACTTAAAAGTTTTTACTTTTTTACATTTCCATTTTAATGATATTTTGTTTTTGCTTTGTTGGTATTTTAGCGTGGCTAGCTGGCATATGATAAATAATTTCATTGTTGTTGTTTTCTTGTCTTCACTACTGTACGAACATATTATTGTATAAAGTCATGTTTTTTTTTTTAAATGAACAGACAGCTGTGCTGCTGGGGAGTTTGTTCCGCCACTTCTTCTTCCCAGCGAAAGCACTAGGAAGTGTCGATGGGTGGGCGTTTTGGGGGACTGTCTTATGTAACAACGATGTTCAAAAAGTGCTGTATCTCAGCCTATTTTGAATAAATGATTTTTGATTTTGATTCTTTTTTTTTTGTTCATACCAGCACCTATGATGGCCGGGAGTTCAATATTGTCTCCCGATCAGGGCGTCATTTGCTTCGGCTAGAGGCGTGAGGGCGCTGAGAGTCCTGCTCCCTCACGAGCTTCGCCACCTTTGCCAGCATTAATTGTATATGATGAATTGGATGATTAATAAATCGATATAAGAGAAATATGATTTTTATTCCTGCTTACTGTTTTCTATAATTAGATTGTAAATGGTTTTCCTAATTCTTTTTTAACCTCCTTTGTAACATTTAATATGCAGTTAAGCGCCGCCGGCCCTTTGGAAACCACACTCTCGATGTGTTAATGTCATAAAAATACATTCTGATAAAATCTAGTCTAATAAAAAGTCTGAATAATTATTTAATTATACCATAAGAGCGCTGACAGCTTGTAAGAAAACTTATAAAAACGCAATTGAGGTTAGTTTTGTGCAAGCTAATAATACCCTATTTCTTTTTTCTCCGAATCTGTCATTCTAAATAAAGTTTTATTTTTTAAATAGTAATAATATTGAAATGATTTAATGCAATAATCGTTGCTGTACAATCAGGCCCAACTTTGTATGAACTTTCGCCCGTCTTATTTCAACAGAT
>JADWQK010001986.1:0-116030 GCA_017933935.1 Sesamia nonagrioides
ATGGCTAATTACGTGATACAAAATATACCACGGCGTGAGACGTCATGCCGTGGTATATTTTGTATCACGATATGTTATTATATATTTCTATTCTATATCAATACATAGTATAAAACAAAGTCGCTTTCGCTGTATGTCCGTACGTATGCTTAGATCTTTAAAACTACGCAACGGATTTTGACGCGGTTTTTTTTAATAGATAGAGTGATTCTTAAGGAAGGTTTGTATGTATAATAAATGCATAATATAGTAGAGAAACACTGATAAATTTAAAGGTTTGTCGTAAATAAGCACGTTTTTTTTGCGCTTATATTGCAAACGCTGGCTGAACCCTACGAGATAGACCAAAATAATGTACTACAGTATTGTTCACCTTAAAAAGTTCAACAAAAAAGTCCGCGATGGTATATGTCTATCTCTTAGGGATAACCCAGCATAACCATTTTTATTCTTTATAAAAAATGGTTATTTACGAAGTGATTTTAAACAATACAGCATTAATCCTTATCCATTTAAGTACCTTGAATGAATTGTGCATTTATTATAGATCAATATGCTTTTTACAGCATGTAGTTTAAGTGAATATTACCGAAGATATTACAAATTTAAAATGCAGGGTCGTAGTTGTTTGCGCCGGGCGGCGCGTGCCTATAAATAGCGCGTCGATGGCCGCGCTTCGCCTTTCGTCCGAAATGAGATCCTCCATATAGATCTCAAAATCCCCACTATCCAGCATTTCATGAAACGCCTCTCCAAGCGTTTCTTTGATACAGCCGCTGTACATCACAACCCTCTGGTTGTCGCGGCAGTAAATTACTCCCCCTCCAAAATTAGCAAGCTTCGCCGACCTAGGCATGTTCTCACCGACCCTGATGACCCCATTACCCTCCTCCAAGAGGCCAATAGGGCCACTAGTACAAAACACAAAAAACCGACCTACCGACCTCGCCGCCGAGGTCCGACGCGACGCGTTCAACGTAGTAATCGCCCCCCCGTCCCTTGTCCGATGTAGGCCAGCCCGCGCCGCAGCTGAGCCAGTAAATATAAATTCCCAACTATGACCTCTGAGTTTGTTTCGGACGTTTCTTCTCAGAGCTAGTACTAGGAAACGCCGCGGTCATCAAACCGAAATAAAAATAAAAATTCGATCCAGCCGTCCCTTGCTGTTCTTCTAGCGACACCCTAAGCCGAGGTTCGTACCCCACAGGGGGTGCCCTTAGCGTGTAGTCGCTTAGCTTTTAGTAGCCCTGGCTGGAGGCTTTAAATTCACTTAAGGCAGCCACAGGATAGTCCGGTTAAGTAGTACCGGCCTCTCAAGGTCAACTACGAGATGCCATATTAAAAAACAAAAACAAAAAACGCGCTTCGCCTTATAGCACTTTATGATTTGCAGCGATCGCACGCGTTTATCGGAGCTCTCTAGCGAGGAAAATATCAAGAATTAATTAAACTGAATAGCATAAGTATCTTTTGTTGTTGATTAAAAGCGCGATATAACCGAACTCCACGCGGGCAAAGCCGCGGGCGGAAAGCTAGTTTATTCATAAACGATGATTAACTTTAAGGGACGTGCAAACGTCTAAAATATACTGTCAACAACTTAGAGAACAGGGTTGGAGACTGTGTTCTCGAAGTTGTTCTTCTATATATCTTTATAGGAGTCGGTACAACATGGGCATTAGACAACGGGATTTATCAACGGGATTAGTCAACGGGATTGGAATTAACAAAACAATATTAGAATCAAATGAGGTAGTTTAAAAAAGATATTATTTTAAAATCATATGTATTTTTATCATAGACATTATTTTGAAGTGGTGGTGGTGTAAAGGTTAAAACACCAGCCTCTCAAGTATGAGGGCGCGGGTTTGATTCCAGGTCAGGCAAGTACCAATGTAACTTTTCTAAAGTTATATGTACTTTCTAAATATATCTTGGACACCAATGACTGAAGGTGAAGGAAAACATCTTGAGGAAACCTGGACTTTAAGTCTGAAATCGCCAACCCGCATTGAGAAAGCGTGGTGATTACGCTCAATCCTTCTCGGTATGAGAGGAGACCTGTGCCCAGCAGTGGGACGGTAAAAAGGTTGATAATGATGATTTTAAAATACAAAATGCTCTTTAAAATTTAACAACGCCATGGGTCGTAAATTTGGATTATAATACCGTTTTAAATTAAAACATGATTTCATAATACAACAAATAATAAAAAGTATGTATTATATTAAGAGTTAGTTCAGAAAACGAATATACAACGTGTAACATAAAGGGTATATACATAACAAAGGCATGCCATCTTTACATGATATCAAACGATACTGGAAGGGTTTTTTAATCCTATCTCTTTATGTTAGGAAGTTATGAGGAAAAACACCGTCTGTGATAGGCTACTATCATACTAGTCGCACAGAGATATTGAAGACATTTATCGGATTTTGGCAAGGAATGTGACGGGTAACGAGTAGTTATTAACGTATGTAGTGTGCTACCACGTTTGTTATGATTTGATTTTAAGAAACACACGAAACCGAAAATTTGGTACCAATTTTTTGACTATTTTATTTCGAGCTGAAACCCTTCCGATATCGTTTGATATCATCTAAAGATGCCATGCCCTTGGTATGTATATACCCTTTTTGTTACACGTTGTATATACATTACAGTTGTAATGTGAGAGCAAGAAAGCAAATACATTCTTAGTGTGTTATTTTCCTTCATCACTACATATTATAAAACAAAGTCACTTTTTCTTTCCCTATGTCCCTTTGTACGATTAAATCTTTTTTAACACCCTTGCTCGTAAAGCTGATGTAATTCCACCGGTTTTAAATATGTAAAGCAGGCCACAACAAACGCGTGTTTTATCAAAGCAAATAGTTAAGTTATAGTCCATAACAGCATTATTTTCCATAACAGCATTATTTTCCATTTCAAGTAATTATGGAACTGATCGCCGCCGCACGGCTCGCGCTGCGCGCTGTTCCATATTTGAAATGGCAAATAATAATACTAATGGAGGGAAAGCAACAGTGTGCATTCACAGATTGAGTTTATTTAAAATGAACAAAATATAAAATACTTCTTTTTCTGTTTCCTCGCAAGTGTGTTAAAAAACGTCGTACGATATACGTGCGTATTGGTTATAACATGCTCGGCTCAATTACACCCTCGCCTTCGGCTCGGGCTGAAATTCCGCCTCGCATGTTATAACCATCATTACGCACTAATATCGTAATGTACTATAAAACTACGCAACAGATTTTGCTGCGATTTTTTTTATTAGATCATCATCATCACTTCAGCGTTAATCCCAGTCGCATCCGCAGCTTTTTCAGCTTTGGAGTCTGGGGTCCGCTTTACCAGTCTAACTGCTGATTTTGGCTAAACTTAGATATTTTCCGTGAAGCGACTGCCGTCTGACCTCCACAACCCGAAGGCGATATCTAAGCATTGCAGTTAGACCAATTGTTAGACTTTTGAGGGCTCCAACAACCCGTAACGACTGCTAGTAGATGTTCGTATGGCAACCGGGACCAACGGCTTAACGTGCTTTCTGAGGCACGACCAGACCAGTGCAAATATTCATATTCATGCATATAAATATTTGCACTGTGCGGGGATCGAAACCACGCCTCCTTGCGCAACGGCCGCGTTCGCTACCGCTACGCCACGGAGGCTGTCTTTGTGGGCTGTGTTTTTTTTTATTAGATAGAGTGATTAAAAGGGAAAGTTTATATGTTTATACATATAAACCTTCCCTTTACAACACCCATTAAATAGTGGATAAATACCATTATTTTTGGGGTTTCTAATGTGATGTTGTACATAATTAAATTTTTGCCGCATTTGGAGTGAAACGCAGGATGAACCCTAGGAGATTTATCAAAATAATGTATTAAATATTGTACACATTGAAAAGGTCTATAAAAAAAGTCCGCGATGTTATATGTCTATCTCTTATGGATATACTACAATTTTTTTTTTGTCAATTACTTTTTACGACAATTCCCGGCTAAGTTTCGAAGCTATTTTAACCAATACAGCATTGTTCCTTATTCAATTTAATAATTTAAATACAATTGTTGCTTTTATATAGATCTATATCGCCCTTTACAGCATATGATTTAAATGAATATTTTCGATGATATTACAAACTTAAAAATTGCGAGGCGTCGCGTTCGGGCCGACACAATTTTTCTGTAGTGTATTTAGTATCAGTATTGCAACCTTGCGAAGCCGGGGCAGGTCGCTGGTCGTTAATATTTAGGTGTACTTAGGTGGCTGGACACTGTGACTCGTGGGTCTGCTGCGAGCGCGTCCCACTCATAGTCAAATTATTTCTTTCATTAGCTATTTAAACACACAAAGTTTACTCTTTTTCTTGTCTAACATAAATATCTACGTAAGTAATTTTAAAGGTATGACTTTTCTGGAACCCTATATTATGTCCTATTAGCTTTCCGCCAGCGGCTTCGCCCGCGTGGTCTTCGATATCGCGCTTTTTAAATTTCCCACGGGAATATAATTTTTTTTTAGGATAGAAAGTACCCTATTATTTAATCCGGACTTCTAACGTTATGTCTGCAAAATTCCAAAGCAATCGGTTCAGTAGTTACGGCGTGAAAGCGAAACAAACAAACAAACCAACTCACTTTCCCATTTATAATATTAATAAGGATATGAGTGAATTAAAAATTAGATCGTTAATAAAGTACATATTTTAGAGGGCCGTTATTAGGAGCTTTTACGTTAGTGGTTTTTCAACATGACTTTTCTGATATTAAAAACTTTTTTTTTGTTCTGGAGGGAAATCATCAAATGACCTCTCCCGCGCGGAGCGGAAGGGTTTGTCAAACTGTTACTGACTAAAACCCACCCGTGTTTCTTCACTTGCCTGTGCGCTTGGGCCACGATTTCTTTTTTAACTAACCCGCAACCCTGACCCAGGAGGCATCCGTCTTCGTGGACCCCGTCACAATGTGCTGACATCTCTTTAAGGTGAGCGTGAAACACAACGCACCGGCGACCCAGGCCTGGTCCTTACCGGGCCCGCGCCTACGGTGGCCGGCAGTTCGATGTTGTCCCCCGACCAGGGCGTCTCCTGTGGCAGCTAGATACGTGAGGGTGCTGGGATTCCTGCTCCCTTACGCGCTCCACCTCCTTCTTTACCAGCATCACTGCTTCGCAGAAGGAAGTGACAGCCGGCAATGCACTCTCGCTCCGGACCATGGCCTGGTCCAGGGCCGGACGCGAGAGATCCCCGCCGATCGCCGCCACGTGGACACGGCGCTGCTCAACCCAAGCCGGGCAGACCTCTACCGTATGCTCCACCGTGTCCTCAGATATCGCAAAACTGAGAACCCGACTTCTTTTTTAAATAACACATTATTTTGTTTCAATCCGTTTTCCTTTCGCTGATAACATGAACGAAATTAATCAAAATCAGCTGATTTTGTTCACGGTGAGAAAGAAAAATTATGATTTATATTTGACAGAAAATCATAGGAGGGAAGTAATTTGGAATGGCGGACAAAATATATAATTTATTTTACTGAGAAGCCATGTCCTATACCTATGTCTAACTTATGTGCTTCTCTTTTACAGTCAAAAGAAATTAATTTAGAATGTTTTTAAAATGAAATTGTGAAGATCATTCTAGCTAAAAATACACTTTAACCTGAAGCCAAAGTGAAAAGAAATAAACGCTTATCTATACTAATATTATAAAGGTGAAGAGTTTGTTTGTTTGAACGCGCTAATGTCAGGAACTACTGGTCCGATTTGAAAAATTCTTTTTGCGTTGGATAGCCCATTAATATAGGAAGGCTTTAGGCTATATAACGTCACGCTGCGACCAATAGGAGCGGAGCATAACTAACTCCACGCGAACGAAGTCGCTGGCGGCCGCTAGTTTGTGATAAATGCTCCTGAGTAATATTTCAAAGCTCGTGGAAATTTAATAAAATTATTTTGGGAAATACTATCGTCGGCTGTAGTGTCACCTTGGTTTAATTATGGACTATTGGGTTTAAACTGAAGAGTGATATTTCCCTCAGTTTGTAGAAAAAACTGTTTCGCAGCTGTTGTCAACGATTCACAAACTTTAGAGTTATGTTGTAGATTGACGAATGAGAGTGATGTTTTTTGTGAATAAAAGTTCAAGCGGGATGTGCCAACAAAGTGCCCATAAATTATTTGCTTAAAAAATGGTAGAAAAATATTTTTTTCAAACTGACACTCATTCTACATACTCATAAAAAAAAGCAATTTAACCATTATGACACTTTTGAATTGTCAAGAAGTCGGTCAATCAGGAAATATAAAGCAGGTAACCCATTCATAAAAGTGGTAGAAAAAATAGATAAGAACCTTCATGGACAATGTTTTAAGGTAAAATATGTATAATATATACTTTTAATATTACTTTGTAGGAACTAACGTATTTCCAACGTCGTTACGTTCTTAAATTCCAACTAAGTACCTACAACTAGTATTCGGACAGAGACAGTTTAATAAAAGAAAAAATCTCGAAAAAATTAGATATTTCGTACATCAATTTGATAAACAATTAGCATTGTGTTTACTTACTTTTAATGAAAAAGAAGCATGTAAGACGGTCCAAAGTTTTCACTACATTTACTTATCAATTTTTAAATTAAATAAGTTTCAAATTAAATTAGTTTCAACTCTGAAGAAGAACGACGTCTTCAAAGCTCCCAGTACTATTATGGATATCTTTTAAAATACGGTCTTGTTTTTATTTGTCATTGTGGCTCAGGATCTCTGTTGTGGAGAATTTAAAGATGATTGAAAAAAAAAAGCTAAGAGCACTAGCGAGTGAAAAGAAAGTGAGTGTCTTTGGTCTTATATTTATCTCATCGTTTTCCGAAATTAAAGTATTTTTCCTCTTTCCAGTATTATTTTTATTTAAATTCAGGTGCTTTTCAAACAAGACAAAAGTTCAGATCGGTTTAAAAATGACTGATTTCTTAGATTAGAAACAAAAAGAAAAAAAAAAATATAACCGAATGTAGAATTTCCTCATTTTTTGAGGTCGGGTAAATAAAACTTGTAATATGAATAATTGGACAGTTTGATTGGTCTATTTAAGAGTCATTAAAATTTGATGGTTTAAGCCGTTACGACTTTACGAGAAGTACAGCTATAAAATAGTAATTTGTTATGTATTACGTAAAGAGTGCTAACGTGGGAGAGTCTCTAATTGAAAGCAAGTTGGAACTGAACTACCTATTTTAATGACAAATTCAAGTTAAGTATATTGAGGTTTATCAAATTCAAGGTGGATATTGCAGTTTGAGTCGAGATCTTTGATTGATTTGCTCCAGTTCTTTGGCTCGCTTCTGTAGGCCCCTAAAGTAGATACTGGCCCCCGATTCCCTGTACATTCTTTTTTTCATAAAATGAAAAATTCGTTAAGAAATGGACAGAACATAAAATATTAGTACTTTAGTCCTATTTATGTTTTTTTTTTATAATTATAAACTAGTGCTTGACCGCAATCCCGCCTGATGTAAGCAGTGATGCAATCGTTGATGATAAAGCGCACTAGTTTATTAAGAGCCTATTCTATCAAAAAAATGAAGGAAGACGGCAATCGAGCGAGGCAATGCAAACCCAACATCACGACCAACGATACTGCGCCAGAGGGAATTGATCTGAGACTATCCACAAATAAACTCCCGACACAACAATATTTGGTTAAATAATTAATTTGTAAAAAGTACCCTATTATTTAATCTGGCCTTCTAACTTCAAAGTAATCGGTTCAGCAAAATTGCAAAGTAATCGGTTCAGTAGTTACGGGGTGAAAGCGGTACAAACAAACAATCAAACAAACTCACTTTCCTATTTATAAGTAAGGAAACAACACTATAAATAATTTTAAAAGTCCAATGAAAAATGCGCGTGACACTCAGCTTTCCTGTCAAAAAAAAAAACCTAATAAAAGTCATTAGAAGCGCTAATTAATTTATCTTGTCAAGCGAAATATCCTTTGACCGCAGTTGGTTACTTAGGCTAGTCAAAGTAATTACTTAATCACAGGTTCATATTATATTATTATATATATATTATATTATATATATATATATATATATATATATATATATATATATATATATATATATATATATATATATTATATATTACTTAATCAACTATTATGTAGAAAACATTCACGATACACAATCATTATCTATTTTATTTCTCCACCTGTAACTAAACCATATCGTCATAAATTTAATAAAAGCGTGTAAAGAATATTTGTTAACAAATTTAAGTGTTTTTATTTATGCTCATGTAACTTTAGAAACGGTACTTCGTTATAAAAGGTAATTAAGCCTGTTTAAAATAATTTATTTAAGAAATAACGTGTTTATGTAATCAATACTCGACGTGTAAAGAAGCCTATCATGCTTGGTGCTAACTCCACGCAAGGAAAAAAAAAACATTTGAATATCTCAAACAGAAATGATTGACACGCGAGGGCATGCCTTCACGCCATAACATCGATCATTTTGTTTGCTTTTTTAACCGACTTCAGAAAGGAGGTTACTCAATTCGACCGTGTATATGCTTTTTTATGTTTGTTCGCGGATAACTTCGTCGTTTATGAACCGATTTTGATCATTCTTTTTCTGTTGGAAAGAAGACATTCCCAAGGTGGTCCCATGATACGGACATCAGGGTTTGGTGGTGAAAAACCCGAGAAATCAAGGGGAATTTTCAAAAATTGTAGGGACGGCTAGTAAGCATTTTAAGTTTTGTTGGTTTGTGGCATTTGTAAGTTTTTTCATTAGGTATTTTAAAGCACTACAATTTAATAAGGGTATGGAGTAGATCTGATGATGGAGCCGGGAGACAGGCGAGGGAACTCCTCAACGATACATATAAACGATAAATATACATGTTCACGATGTCTTTGGTTTTTGTACTTATATTTATTTTTGCCACCGACTTCCGAAATTAGTTATTTTTCACTTTGTAGTGATTTTTTTTTTAACTTAATATAATCTAGTGCTTGACTGCAATCCTGCCTGAGTGAGCAGTGATGCAATCGTTGATGGTAAAGCGCACTAGTTTCTTAAGCCTATTCACTTAAAAAACACGACCAAATGATGCTGCGCTAGAGGGAGATTGATTTGGAGACTCTCCGCGACCAAACTCCCGACACAACAACATTTGGCGCATCGTACCCGCCACACATCGCACTACAACTGCCCAGACCCGTCCTCCGTACGGCTTCACCAGACACCAGACTTTTTTGTGGAAGTCAGTTTTTTTGTAAAAAGTTTTTACAAGAATAAGTCAGTGATTTTTATAAACGTAATTGATGTAAGTTGCACATTGTGCATTAACGGGTCCCTATAGGGTTGGCAACCTATCGCTCATTCACGCGTACCACAACCACACCACGTCGCAGCGACAAAATGTGGTCCAGCTGTGGTTACGTGTGAAGTGTCGCAGCGGCTTTTCGCAGTTGCATTGTGGTATCGACAAAATGCCGTCGCCGGTGGTGGCGTTGCCATCGCAATGTGGTTGCGATATGGTCGTATTACACAGCTGGTCGATAACAACGGCATAATCTAGTACGTGTAAATTGTAATATTTATTTTCAATACAAAATATATGCCCGACCAGGCGGCGTCGTTGTGGTGTGGTGTGGTTAGGGTACGTGTGAATTGACCCTTAGTCTGCACTTGAACCACTTTGCCACTCCCAGTAGGTACAATCTCCGTGAAAAATAAATAAATTAAGAAGTAACTTATTGTCTTAAATATTACAAATTTCATAAAAAAATTCAATTGGTATTAGATTTTACCTATTTTTATCTAATATTATATATAACATTTTATTTTTTAAATTTCATCTTGTGTAGCGTTATTTAGTGGGTAGGCCCCCGATAAGGTGGTCCGATGGCCTGGTAAAGGTCGCGGGAAACCGCTGGATGCGGGAGGCGCAGGACCGGTTGTCGTGGAGATCCTTGGGGAGGCCTATGTCCAACAGTGGACATCTTTCGGCTGAAATGATGATGATGATGATAAGCGTTATTTAACTAAATTGTATGGATGTATGTGTAATTTGTTACTAATATTGACCGATTGTTTGAGTTATCATTCATTTAACATTATCAACCTTTTTATCGTCCCACTGCTGGGCACAGGTCTCCTCTTATAGAGAAGGATTGAACGTAATCACCACGCTTGCTCATTGCGGATTGGCGATTTCAGATTTAAAGTCCAGGTTTCCTAAAGATGTTTTCCTTCACCTGCAGTAATTGGTGCCAAGATATACTTAGAAAGTACATATAACTTTAGTTACATTGGTACTTGCCTGACCTGGAATCGAACCCGCGAATTCATACTTGAGAGGTTGGTGTTTTAACCACTAGGCCACCACGACTTGTTTGAATGGTGCAGTGTAAATATAAATTGTTTATTAATAAATAAATATTTTACTTTGAAAGTAAAGCCACAAATTGATATTTTTGCCTAACCTAGAGACAAGTATTTCTGACGGTAGTATTAGAAAATATCTCTATTGATTTTCAGTTTGATAATTACAATATCGGCTTTTTCTATCCACTATCCACACAGTACTCCTCTGCATCCAATATCGCACAGATAACAAGAATGGAAAAAACCGGCCAAGTGCGTGACGGACTCACGCACAAAGGGTTCCGTACCATTGCTTTATGAAATTAAAGGATTTAAGTTATTTGTATGAAAGTTTACGCGGTAATAAGCGGTTAGATCTTGTTCAAAACAATTTTCGTTGGTAGTTTTTATAGTAATGGACATCATATGTTTTTTTTAATTATTTATTTTTTTATTTTAGAAGTTAGAGGGGGGTGGGGGGACCAACTTTTTTCCACTTTGGAAGCGTCTGTTACGCAAACTATTCGGTTTAGAAAAAAAATATTTTAGAAACCTCGATACCCCACAGGTATATGTTTGATTAGAAAAAAATTTGAGTTTCAGTTCTAAGTATGGGGAGCCCCAATATTTATTATTATTATTTAATTTTTGCATCAAAATCTTAATGCGGTTCACAGAGTACATCTACCTACCAAGTTTCAACAGTATAGCTCTTATAGTTTCGGAAAAAAATGGCTGTGACATAGGTACGGACGGACAGACGGACAGACAGACAATATACGAATCTATAAGGGTTCCGATTTTTGCCATTTGGTTACGGAATCCTAAAAATGAAATCTCGAACAGAATCACATAAAATTTTATGTTACATTCTATTTTTTAGATTTCGGTTCAGAGTAGAGAGAGTTTTGCCTTTGTTATGCATTTTGAATTTATAGGAACACATTGAAATATGGTCAAAAATGATGTTCTATCCATACTAATATTATAAATGCGAAAGTAACTCTGTCTGTCTGTCTGTCTGTCTATCTGTCTGTCTGTTACGCTTTCCTGCTTAAACCTCTCAACCGATTTTGATGAAATTTGGCACAGACAATCTTTAGACCCTGAGAAAGAACATAGGCTACCTTTTATCCCGGAAAAGTTTGATGTTCCCGAGGGAAATCTAAAAAGCGCGATATAACCGAATTCCACGCGGGCGAAGCCGCGGGCGGAAAGCTAGTAAAATATATATCCAAGCGCTCTTTTCAAGTTGATAATCGACACGCAAATATGATTGTGTCATACTACTCTCAAATATGCATGGAATTTAGTTCACAGTTCATTTTATATGTGTAAATTGAATAATCCATTTTAGGCAAATGGGCAGGAAACTGTTATTGAATCGACGCATTCACTTTATGCAATTTTTTGCATTTTTTCCATTTACATTTTTTTTTTGTTCAGTTTAATATTGGGTTACATGACATTGATTTAAATCAAGGTTGCTTGTGCTAAAATCAGATAACATTTCGTAGCCACGTTATCTGTAGTTTCGGATCAGATTGAGTTAGTTTTCCTGTTTCAGTTTATTGGGTGAAACGGAGAGAAGAAAATTCTATGTTTCTCAAGGTTAACTTTGCAGAAACTAAAAGTATGTGGGTAATAGTAGCTAAACTAAATCATCATCAATCTTTTTATCATCTCACTGCTGGGCACAGGTCTCCTCTCATACAGAGAAGGATTGAGCGTAATCACCACGCTTGCTCAATGCGGGTTGGCGATTTCAGACTTATAAAGTCCAGGTTTCCTCAAGATGTTTACCTTCACCTTTCAGCTCCTTCAGCTAAACTAAATGAACCATATAATATATTGGTAGGTAGTTTCCCGACATATAGAATGGTACTAGATAAGATATTTAAAACTGTTTTCCTCTACTTACATTTTTTTTTTAAATAATTATAAACTAGTGCTTGACTGCAATCCCGCCTGATGGTAAGCAGTAATGCCATCGTTGCTGGTAAAGCGCACTAGTTTCACTTAAAAAACTTAGGAATAGGAAGGATGACGGCAGTTGAGCGAGGTGATGCAATGTTAAACCCAAGACCAACACGACCAAACGATGCTGCGCTAGAGGGAGATTAATCTGGAGACTTTCCGCAACCAAACTCCCGACACAACAACATTTGGCGCATCGTACCCGGCCCACATCGCAACATAACTGCTCAGACCCGTCCTCCGTACGGCTTCACCAGACATCATGCCGGAACACCACGAATCGCTTGGCGGCAAGACTTTGCCTGGTGGGTGGTAACTTCTGCCGGCAGCCGATGTTATGGCCTGCCACCGAGTAAAATGAACATTGATAAATAAACATTGATAAATGTACCTACATTGAATCTATGTAAAACATATTTTGTCAAAACAAGTCTTTTTGCCGCTCGGCAGTACACTTTTAACACGTCTCACATAAGTGTTTAAAACATTAATAAATCATGGTGTAATTACTGTGTACGTATAACAAACAAGTGGCATGGAGCGTTAAGAGCCTTTATGTCAAAATATAATGGGCTGAAACGTCATTTTATTGGACGAATAAACTTTGTATATGGTCATTAAATATTAATAAAATAACCAGCTTGTTTCATGTTTGACTTTGTATTTGTCATTTATCTGGAAGGCTGACACCTCAAAATTTACCGTTCTTGATCTTTAGTGTAATTGCTATATGGCGTTCCAGTGTGAGAATAAATCAGTAAATAAATGTCAGCTTTAGCTCTATTTCTTTCATTAAAAAAAACTGATAAGTAATAAAAAAGCTCTATCATTTTTATATCAAAAGTATAAATATTATCCATACTAATATTATAAATGCGAAAGTAACTCTGTCTGTCTGTCGGTCTGTCTGTCTGTCTGTTAAGCTTTCCCGCTTGAACCTCTCAACCAATTTTGATGAAATTTGGCAGAGACAATCTTTAGACCCTGAGAAAGAACATAGGCTACCTTTTATCCCACAAAAATTTGATGTTCCCGAGGGAAATCTAAAAAGCGCGATATAACCGAACTCCACGCGGGCGAAGCCGCGGGCGGAAAGCTAGTGTATGAATAAAAAGAATAATACATACCTACTAATATTATAAATGCGAAAGTAACTCTGTCTGTCTGTCTGTTACGCTTTCCCGCTTAAACCACTCAACCGATTTTGATGAAAATTGGCACAGACAATCTTTAGAGCCTGAGAAAGGTCATAGGCTCCCGGAAAAATTTGATGTTCCCGAGGGAAATCTAAAAGGCGCGATATAACCGAGCTCCACGCGGGCGAAGCAGCGGTCGGAAAGCTAGCTAATAATAATAATGTTTAAATATTATTTCACTGAAAAAATTATTAACTAATTACTTGTTCATTTATTTTTGTTTAATTTCTTTACTAGCTGCGCCGCGCGGTTTCAACCGCGTAGGGTTCGATACGTTTTTTTATATGCTCCGCTTCTATTGGTCGCAGCGTGATGTTATAATATAGCAAGCTTTCCTGGATTAAGGGGTATCCGACGCAGAATAATCAACAATCTGACCAGAGTAGTAGTTCCTGAGATTTCCTATATTCCTATATCCGCGTTCAAACAAACAAACAAACTCTTCAGCTTTATATATTAGTATTACTATAGATCGTTGTTTTCAAATGGATAATGGTTGGCCTATCAGTAGTAATACAATAATGAGGGATTAAGCAAGTTTCTGTACCGCACCGGTGTGAGTGCGGTCCTTGAGGCGATGACCAGCCCGACATCTGATCGAGTCCGAGAGGATCATGGCAGTCCGGTTAATCAAGGGATACCGCACGGTTTTCGCTGAGGCGGCGAGCCTCAGCGTGAGCCTCAGATGCTTTCCATGACGTTCGGTCTTGTGCTACTCGCATCCATCGGCTTCGCGCGACCTTTACCAGGTCATCGGTCCACCTTGTTTGGGCCTCTCTATGCTGCAGCTTCTAGTATGTGGTCGTCACCCCAGAACCTTGCTGCCCCATCGGTCATAAGTTCTACGAGCAATGGGCACCGCCCACTGCCACTTAATTTTAGCGACTCAAAGAGCTATGTCAGTGACTTTGGTTCTTCTGCGGATCTCTTCATTTCAAGGAACACGGGTGGGTTTTATTCAGTAAAAGTCTGACACGTCTCTATGCTCCTCCCAGAGCGGGAGAGCTTATGTGATGATTTCCCATCTGCAAAAAAAGGAAGTTCCTATACCCAGACATTGCGCCAGGTTAATGAGCAATCACACCATTTGAAAATTTTGAGAAGTACCTCGCTGTAGATTGTTGGGAAATAAATCTGAAAACCATGGATAAACATACAACTAATATAACTTCCACAAGACTCGATGTCGGAACAAGTTAATAAAAGAAGCAACAACCCACAATAACTTCTGGTACATAGCTAAAATGGTTATGCTGATTTTAATGACCATAAGTATTATTGACGATAATTTTCGTATTTATAGTTTTATATTTAAACGGTTGCGGTCAGTTTAAAGTTCCATCTTTATTTGGTTTAATTGGTGCCGGTAGAATGTCTGCATTCAAGGTTATGAGGTCGATTCCCGCATCGAAACCGTTCGAATGATTTAATTTTTTTCGAACCATTTATGTACAAGTCTTTTCTGTTTTTTTTAATCGTTATATGGTGTACGCTGCGAGCTATACACGTACGTTATTTTTGTTTTTGCGAAATCCGAAACGACACGTGTTTCGGTGCAGTAGTTAGGATTTTAAACCAAACAATTCGGTCTTTTATCCAACAATCTTAGTTTATTCTTATTTCATATAAGTAAAAAAAGAAACACTTTCCAAAAGTTATGACAGAAAAAGAAAGTCGGTAAGTCTCGGACGGTAAGTCCCCTCTTTGAGGAGTGCCTAGAGAGGCGCTACGGAGCCGTCTCCTTCCGCCTGACGCAGGCCCTCACCGGACGCGACTGTTTCGGGAGGTTCCTGTTCCGGATAAGGAGAGAGGAAACGCCAGGGTGTCACCACTGTGGGGATACCCCTGAGGACACGGTAGAGCATATGGTGGAGGTCTGCCTGGCTTGAGTAGAGCATCCCCGTGTCCCCGTGGCGGCGATCGGTGGCGATCTCTCGCGTCCGGCCCTCGTCCAGGCCATGGTCCGGAGCGGGAGTGCATGGCAGGAATTCACCACCTTCTGCGAAGCAGTCATGCTGGCAAGGGAGGAGGCGGAGCGCGTGACGGAGCAGGAATCCCAGCGCCCTCATGCCTCTAGCCGCCGCAGGAGACGCCCTGTTCGGGAGACAATATCGAACTCCCGGCCGCCGTAGGCGCAGGCTTGCAGGCAGCGAACACCGGGCAGCTCGCCGCCCGGTAAGGACCAGGCCCGTGTCAGTGGCGCGTAGTGTTTCACGCGTGCCTCAAAGAGATGTCAGCACAAAGTCACGGGGTCCATGAAGACCGAAGCCTCCTGGGCCAGGGTTGCGGGTTAGTCAGACAAGAAACCGTCCTGGGGCCCTGGCACATAGGCAAGTGAAGGAACACGAGTGGCTTTTAGTCAGAAAAAAAAGGATACATTGGGTTTACGAGGTGGTCTACGTGGTACCTACTAATTATGGGCAGTCAATGGCGTTATTGAGCAGTTAACATATATGCGAATCTCAAATCCAAGTCTTCCCTTCGAGCTTCCAGGGTACTCATTTTGTACCAGCCTAAGGAGGCCTAAGCCTAGGAGAGATGTTTAAATTGCCTTCTTTTTGAGGACCCTTGCTATCGGATAAACTTTTTTGGACTCTTGCTATTCGCAGCGAGTGGGTCGCGTAGTGAGGTCTCCATATCATACTGCAGTATTCTAGGATGTTTCTTATAAAGTTATTGTAGAGAACAAGAATACGTTGGGATAGACTGATTATGTTCCCAATATGTGGCACAAATGTGAGCTTAGAATCCAGAATAACTCCCAGATCTTGCACTATATCCACTTTGCACAAGTTCACTGTATCTATTTGGTACGGTACGTCGAATTCACTGGACTTTTCCGTTGAATTTTATGTGCCTACGTTTCAAACTGCACAACAAGTCTTACTTTACAACCCAGTAGCATCTTAAGAAATATTGGTATTCTGCGGCACCCAGTTAGACTGGAATCCGACTATATGCAATCGGAAATGGCTAGCCAGATGATGATAATTTTTTTCTACCTTGATTTTTCACTCGTGATATTTCAAAGTTATACCTAGTTAGTTATAGCTAGTTTAGCAAACCAGCGAGAGAATTTAATGACTAGAACTGTGGAGACTGCACACATTTAACACTGTTTGCTCGATTAAATAGTGTTCAGACTACTACGTGTTTAGTGTTTATGTTTACTATAGTTCTATATCTAAGTAAATAGTATTTTAATGCATTGTATTTGGACATCAAAATAGATTTCTATTTTGGTATGTTTTGATACGGTGCAAGTTATATGTAATTTATATTGCATGTTACAATCTAATTTAACGTTCTACGTCTTGTAGTGTTAGTTATTTATATACCTACTATTGTATCGAATCAAGGTTTTCTACCCGAACAGAAAGCCAGGCAGCTGCTAGGGAGTTTGTTACGCCACTTTTTTCATAGCAAAAGCATATCATACAAAAGAAATTATGCATCTATCCCTTCTAATATTAAATTCCTATATGAATAAAGGGATTAGTGATTAATTGGGTGCGTTTATAAGTCCCCTTAAAAACCTACACGAGGATTGTTTAGTGACTTTGTTGTTGTTGAAATTTGTAGTTTAGGAGGAAGTGAAAATAATTATTAAAATTACTTGTTGTCACATTGTTGAATTTAATTGAAGTAAGAAAACACCATGGTTACAGACCATTTTATAAATAAAACTAGATTAAAAGTAAATATAATAAAAAGCAAATAGTTTAAATTACAACAGTTGTTCTATCAAATCTTGGTAATTTTAATCTACTGCATGTCTGACTGAATCCGTAGTATTGTAGTAGTAATAAAAACTCTAACTATATCTAGCTTTTATTAAAACAGTCAAATATCACTTATGATGTTGTCACTCTCACTCAACGCTGGCTAAGTAGCCGTCCTGCTTGACCAGCCATCCTTTAACTATTTGTCGTTTAACAAGCCGTTCTTTGACCAGCCGTCCTTTAACTATTTGACGTGTAACAAGCCGTTCTTTGACCAGCCGTCCTTTAACTATTTGTCGTTTAACAAGCCGTTCTTTGACCAGCCGTCCTTTAACTATTTGACGTGTAACAAGCCGTTCTTTGACCAGCCGTCCTTTAACTATTTGTCGTTTAACAAGCCGTTCTTTGACCAGCCGTCCTTTGACTATCTGTCGTTTAACAAGCCGTTCTTTGACCAGCCGTCCTTTAACTATTTGACGTGTAACAAGCCGTTCTTTGACCAGCCGTCCTTTAACTATTTGTCGTTTAACAAGCCGTTCTTTGACCAGCCGTCCTTTGACTATCTGTCGTTTAACAAGCCGTTCTTTGACCAGCCGTCAGCAGCACCAAGAGCCCACCAAGTCGAGCGCGAAGCAAACACTGCCGTACCATCCTTTACTCGAACCATTTCGCTGTATTTTCAGGCCCCTGTAAGCTATATAATCATATAATTAAAATCCAAAAATTAAAGTTTGTAGGTCACTTAGTTCTGAAGTTAAGCGAAAGTAAAATTTCGTGTTTATGACAATCACTCACTCATGAACATCATAATAGAACTAGTATTTCCCATAAACTCAGAGAGCTGAAATTTGGTACAGAGTTAGGGTTTAATGGCCACATACAGAGAAAACTATAGAAACTAGGATAATCGAAGGTCTGGAGTACCGGGCCGCTTCATTTGATGTTAAAAATCGAAGGTCTTATATATATTCTGATGAAGAACCGGAGCTGGTTTCAGCTGTCTTACCCCTGTTCTATTATTTGTACATAAATAAATTGACTGTCTTTCCAAAAATCCAGCGTAGT
The DNA here is from genome assembly GCA_017933935.1 of Sesamia nonagrioides. Classification (NCBI taxonomy): domain Eukaryota; kingdom Metazoa; phylum Arthropoda; class Insecta; order Lepidoptera; family Noctuidae; genus Sesamia; species Sesamia nonagrioides. The sequence continues at coordinate 18,361 of JADWQK010001986.1, forward strand.
GGACACATCTTCTAATTTAATCTAGTCTATAGCATCCCAGTGCAAAGCAAATGCCTCACCTTAGAAAAAAAAACTGTGTTAAATAAGAAAACATAATAAAATAAATCAATATGTCTATCTGTATATCAATAAATCAATACGGTACTACAAAAAGAAGTGAAATCCCACCAAAAACATTTTGTAAAAAAACTTGCCAAGTCTCGATGGAGCTGCTTGTTTATCTCTAAAAAGTAATTATATCTAGACAAAGTCGTACCAAGTCTAAGGTTAGTTACTACGATTTTTTGTTATTATAGTTAATGTTGTGTGACTTCATTCTGATGAGCCGTAATGACTTTCTAAAATTCACGAATGACAGCCGGGATATGTTTTCCGAGGAACGGAGATGTAAAGATGGGCAACCATGCACGGATACACGGAGCGTAGCTCTATCTGATTGAACGACCCGCGTGTCTGTTATTACTAAGCCACAAGGCTTTCACGTTTTTCTTCAATAATATTGATCCTTTTTCCCGTCATTTCGTAGGCCACTCCACATAAAATAATCATTGTTTTACCTCCAGTTGCGGTGGCGCTGTCATTCTTCATTTGCTGGGCGCCTTTCCACGTGCAAAGACTGCTGGCTATCTACGGGAAAAGTTTGGAACACCCTTCAGAGACCTTCTACCTGGTAAACTTTGAATTTTATATCATTTACAAAGTAAGAGAAACTTTCATGAACTTGGCAAAAACATTCCGAGTCAGGAGTTTAACAAATAGTTTCTTTTTTGTGATTTTACTCTAATTGGAGGATTTCGAACTTTGTATATTTAAAAACAACCGATAAGGCAGCAGTATAAAAGCCTAAAGTGAAACAAAAAGTTTAAATATCCCTGAATAAATTGTTAATAAATCGTTTAAGATTTGTCGGATTATTTATGATATTGATATTTACTGTATCGCGTTTGTTTTATGTGCAGGTTTACATCGTGCTCACGTTTTTATCAGGGGTGCTATATTTCCTGTCAACCGCCATCAACCCCTTCCTCTACAACATCATGTCGAATAAGTTCAGAAACGCCTTTAAGGTAAGATTTTGTTACACTTTATAATTGATCTGCTTACTTGTATTGTTATTTCGCAGAATTTTGTTTTCCTTTCAGAACAGGCTATGTCATTACAAATTTAACGGCATTTCCTTTTAAAAGTAATACTCTTAAGTGTTTAATATCATTCACTTCATTGCACTTCGTTTGTACTGAAAACTATTTGATAGCGTAAAATACGAGCCCTGCAATTTTAAAGACCATTTTCCGCTTAGCAAAAAGTTAAAATTTTTACTGACTTATGGTTTTATCATCTGTATTTAGACGAGCAGCCAGCTAAGTGTACACAAGGAAAATAAATAGTAAAACGAAATATTGTGTGCTATCCACATAGGTACAAGATACGCATTCCACAATGTTAGTATCAGTTCATTCCTGTTTCTTTTAAAAGACGTTACAAGAAACGGTACATGATTTTATTACCCTTAGTTGCGGCGCTATATTAAATTCATAGTGCCAAATGTAAACCGAGTAACCGAGGGAATCCGTTTTGTTATTGGCCTGAGTTTTTGGTATTTACAGTAGATAATTAATTTGGCTTATTCATCGATATCGAGTCGCTTCGAACACAGATTTTGTCGTATCATTTAATAACTGCGGGCAATCAATGGCAATAATTGGATCTGATCATTAACGGTCAGTGTTTGTATTTGTGTTTCATATAACATTTTCACGAGCCTCTGAAATCAGAAAATGACCGAAATAATAATCTTATAATTATGAGCTAATGTTATGGCTTAGATCAGCTTTAAACAAACGGTCTATAATAATAATAATCTGCTTGTAAAGTTTCACTGCGGGGACACAGGCCTAATTTACCATACAAGACCAGTGTGGAATGGTGGATATCCCATTTGCTAGAATTTTTAATTCTAAGACATGCCAGTATACTTAAAATAAATAAGATAAGGAAATCTGACAGATTGTAGTAGCTTGATGTGCTGTCATCTGTACTCCTGGTGTGCTGGAGTGGATGGAGGCATCCACCAGATGTTCACTTAGCGCTATAGACTTGCCGATAAGGTCGCCGGCCGGTGCCGGTTGGATTTCGGTTACTTGATATTGTTTAAAAACTGAGACCAGTGATGATGAAATTAAACCCAAGAAGTAAGGTGCTTGCTTGAGTTTGGACTTATGACTCCCAACGTGTTGTTTTTTGTATCTGTGTGCGTTACATCCACACAAAACAGTCATTGCTCGCTTTATTCTTGGGCTTTCCTGTTAATTTAATTTGCCCTCAATAAGATACAAAGTGTCAAGGCTTCGCTATCAATAGCCAGATACAGATCTGAAGATTACGGACACTCTCGACTTATATTCACCATATTCACCCATTTTCCCCTTGACCCTACACAACTTGTGCGGAGAGATAAGCAGCTTTAGGAATTTAATTCACTAAATACATACAACAGACTTTGCTTTGTTGAGGCTTATGAAAATGGAAATTTTAATGGAACTATTAGGACGTTATGAAACAATATTCATTATTTTGTTCAAACTATTACCTGACAAGCTTTTTTTTAATACATATAAACTCGTGCTTCACCGCAATCCCGCCTGATGGTAAGCAGTGATGCAATTGTTGATGGTAAAGCACTCTAGTTTATTAAGCCTATTCACTTAAACAACTTGGTGAATAGGAACGAAGACGGCAGTTGAGCGAGGTGATGCCATGTTAAACCCAACAACACGATCAACGATGCTGCGCCAGAGGGAGATTGATCTGGAGAACCTCCACGACCAAACTCCCGACACAACAACATTTGGTGCATCGTACCCGGCACATCGCAACACAACTGCTCAGACCTGTCCTCCGTGCGGCTTCACCAGATATCATGTCGGAACAAATAGCTTGGCGGCACTTTGACTGGTGGGTGGTAACTTCTGCCGGCAGATATTATGCCCTATCACTGAGCTTTTTTCTACTATAACTTAATTGCTTTGTTCTGTAATTTATATGGTGTGTATATGTGGTGTGTATGGTGTGTATGGTTAGTATTGCATCTACTATCTATCTGAATTCTATTATTTTACACGGAACGATTGCCTATCGGATTCGTAATGTAGTCCTCACAGACCAAGGGGTGTCATGTTATTCAGTAATAACATGATACCCCTTGGTCTGTCAGGTTTTCAGAGTTTTGGGGTTCCGATTACCCGTACCAACTGTCAAAGACGACCGAGACCAAAGCCTTAACGTGCTTTTACAGGCACGGAAAGGATCCAGTATGTAATGAGTGATCAGACAGTACACTCATCAGTACACTCGTGAATCGTATTACTAAGAGAAGTGCGCATTACCTTTAAACTAACCATTTCAAAATAAATAAAATATAAAACAATGTAGTACAAATCTTATAAACATTATATATTATGTAGTTTTTGTGAAGTATATCATGTAACAAAATAGGAAATCATAACGATGGACGATGTTTTAGTTTCGGCTAGATTAGCTAAAAATATTGTGGTATTTATATTCCTACGATATATAGATAGTAAAATAGGCGCCCGTTAAGTTTAATGAGATACGGAGAGAAACCGCCAGCAAGCACAGACAGATAATGAAGAGGTTGGAAGCCCCCAATAAGGGCTTCCGGTGATGTACTCCGGGTGTGCTGGAGCGGATGAAGGCCTCCACCAGATGTTGACTTAGCGCTATATACAACGTGTAACCTAAAGGGTATCTATATACATAACAAGGGCATGGCATCTTTACATGATATCAAACGATATTGGAAGGGTTTTTTAATCCTATCTCTTTATGTTAGGAAGTTATGAGGAAAAACACCGCCTGTGATAGGCTACTATCATACTAATCGCACAGAGATATTGAAGACATTTATCGGATTTTGGCAAGTAACGTGACGGGTAACGAGTAGTTATTAACGTATGTAGTGTGCTGCCACGTTCGTTATGATTTTATTTTAAGAAACACACGAAACCGAAAATTTGGTACCAATTTTATGAGTATTTTATTTTGAGTTGAAACCCTTCCGATATCGTTTGATGTCATCTAAAGATGCCATGCCCTTGGTATGTATATACCCTTTATGTTACACGTTGTATAGACTTGCCGTAAAGTCGTCGGTCGGTGGCGGTTGGATTTCGGTTACCTACTTGATGTTGTATAAAAACTGTTTGCTTGATGTTGTTTAATCACCAGTTCCTAAATGCTGATTGATGATTGGATGCTCCGCCAGGCAATAAGGTTGAAGGGATAAATGCGGGAATATTTGAATATGCTTGCTTATTGATGTATTTAATTGTGCATTAACATACGGTACTGAATAAAAGTTCCCTTTGCTCTATGACCTTGAATGAAAACAAAATATTATATCAGGCTCTTATTATTCGGCATCGTTTGAAGGAGAGAGCGATAATTAAGGTCGGCCGGAGTTTTCCCCGAGGTTAGCAGGAGTTGAGATGACCATCTGTAATTAAGTACATCATCATCATCATCATCATCAACCTCTTATTGTCCCACTGCTGGGAACAGGTCTCCTCTCATACAGAGAAGGATTGAGCGTAATCACCACGTTTGCTCAATGCGGGTTGGCGAGTTCAGACTTAAAAGTCCAGGTTTCCTCAAGATGTTTTCCTTCACCTTCAGTCATTGGTGTCCAAGATATACTTAGAAAGTACATATAGCTTTAGAAAAGTTACATTGGTACTTGCCTGATCAGGAATCGAACCCGCGCACTCATACTTGAGAGGCTGGTATTTTATCCACTAGGCCACCACGACTTCAAAGTTCAAATTAAGTACTTAATTCATGCCAAATGCATGACGTCAGAAAATGCATTAGGTATTTGCCGATATAAATTAGTTCACTTATTAGAGATAAACTCTTTCCTAGATCAATACTATGACATTGAAGTTTTTCACACATGAAAATAAAAGATTACGTACTATTATGAATTTCAAAGTATGTTTTAATAAGTTTTTTTTTAAATTAATTATGTATTCCATCTTTGAGCCGATAAACTGCCATTGTTATGTACTCCATTATTGTCACATATATCGGGCCATAAATTAAATAATATAGTTTAAGTTTTCTTCAATGTTAAATGTTTGTGATATGGCAGTACTTTTTAAATACCCAAATAAATAAACGAATTAAGGAAAAACAACTGAACTCTTAGCAAACTTAGGAAACTAAAGTAACTTATTTTAAGCTAACTGTAAACTCAAAACTGTAAGCATTTATTTCCATTACAACATTTACAGACACTTTTCAACGGTCAAACACTTTGTCAGAAAACTAAAGCTACTAAGATGCACTTTAAAATATAGGTATGTATATCTCTATTGACTTTTAAATTGAATGTAAACATGAAAACTAAAAACGTATTTTTTATTTAATAATCCCATTTGTTTTCTTTGAAACAAAGGAATGTGTTTGAAAGAACAATTTAATTACCTCTGAGCTCTCCATATTGCGTCCAATTTGGTGTCATATTTTGAAATATCTCTCACTGTGCGTTTCATATAAATAAATCATAAAAAGAAAAGAAAAAAAAATCTCATTTATTCCACCATTTCTAACTCAAGAAGGGCTTATTCGATTTTTATGACCGTTGTTTTTGTTTTTGTCTCTGCTCGAATAGAAAACTATTAAAACACGGCGAAATTCACGATAACAAAAGAAAATTCATTTTCTCATATATTTTGCGTGGATCTATTTTTTCCCCAACAATGGTTTGTCTGATTTAGATGGCGTTACGAATTTATTGTTACAGAAAAATCATTGTAGGTAGGGGTTTGTTCCTGAATTAAGCGAAAGTCAAGTAGCTGCGGCTGGCCCCTCACAAGGGTATCAGGAGGAGGCTGTTATGGAATGCCAATAATAGCCGCATTACGCCTCCTCAAGGCGAACATCAACCACTGTGCCTCCGATCAGGACTTTTTGCTCCAGAGCATGGCGCAGTGGTCGATTATTACCGCCGTAGTCGCTGAGCCGTACTTTGTCCCGCCAGAGATGACTGGGTAACTGACCTGAACGGCTCAGTGGCCCTAATTTGGTTGCATGCGTTGCGGGTTGGTTAAAAAAGAAACTGTGGCCTGGCGCATAGGCAAGTGAAGAAACACGGGTGGGTTTTAGTCAGCAAAAGTCTGACACACCCTTCCGCTCCGCCCAGAGCGGGAGAGGGCATTTGAACATTTCCCATGCATAATAAAAAAAGGGTAAGTGACGTAACTATATATATAATAACTATATAATAGAAGTATGTATTTCTATTTAGCGTAACTTTGATCTCGGTGTCAATATCCGCAGGTCTACGACCCAGACATTAATCATTGTTGTACTGTCAATTTAACTGTTGTTAACAGTCAGTCTTAGACGTAAGATTTTAAATTTACAAAAGGAAACATCTGGAATAGTCACACATGTAAACCAAAACCTCAGAATTTAATTAAAGAGTAAGAGTCCCAAATGTTATTTCCACGTGAGAAAGCTTTTTACTCCATTATCCCGGAGTTCAACTGTGGAACGCTAATGACTTTACAGTCTCCATGAAACTGAGTTAATTAATCTATTTATTCGACCAAATAAACAAGCTGTTTTGCATCCTCGTGAAATTCAACTCTATTCTTATACTCTATGTACTTACATTTTGCTATCTTTATTCAACACTAGCGGCCGCCAGCGACTTCGTTCGTGTGGTTTAGTTATGCTCCGCTCCTATTGGTCGCATCGTGATGTTATATAGCCTAAAGCCTTCCTGGATTAATGGGCTATCCAACGCAAAAAGAATTTTTCAAATCGGACCAGTAATTCCCGAGATTAGCGCGAACAAACAAACAAACAAACTCTTCAGCTTTATATATTAGTATAGATTTTATTATTTTTATGTACTCAACGTTTTACTCTATTCCTATAATGTTACTCAATTTATTCCAATCTTGGATCAATAGTCATTGTGACTAATACGAATAGCATTTTTTAAATATTAGGTCCTTACATATGAAATTGGCGTTTTGTATGGGAGGAATAAAAGTCGTTTTTTTTATATATTTTTTTAATCAAGGTATGATCATTGCTATCTATGTACTTCTGCCATCCCATAGGTAATTCGTTTATGCCTTTTCTAAAAAAAAACGGTACCACGCGGCGGCCACGTCCTGGAAGACGCACGTAGGGAGGCCTCCAACAAGGTGGACCGATGACCTGGTGAAGGTCGCGGGAAGCCGATGGATGCGGGCAGCACAAGACCGGTCGGCGTGGACGCCTTGGGGGAGGCCTTTGTCCAGCAGTGGACATCTATAGGCTGAGGAAGAAGAAAAAAAGCATTAGGCCGGGAATCAATAAAATCTTTGAAGGCGGTTTGGACTGCCTCATCGGAGTTGAATTTTTTCACCTGAAAAAAGTTATCCAAATTTCTAAAAAAATGGTAGTCTGTTGGAGCAAGGTCTGGGGTCAGGACGTTGGGTGTCTTAAACATTCTAATTGAAGCTCCTCTAATTTGGTAGCAGTCTGTTGGGCAGTGTGTGGTCTCGTGTTGACCTGAAGCAGCAGTGGCCTTGTGCGATTGACCAGTCTCGGTTGTTTAGCGGCTAGTTTATCCATCATTATGTGGAGCTGCTCACAGTAGAGATCTGCAGTAATCGTCTGGCCAGAATTAAGGAAGCTGTAGTGCACCACACCGGCACTAGTCCACCAAACTTTTTAGTCAATTTTCTCTTGGGGCAGAATTTGGATGGTTCACGGGGGTTCAGCCATTGCGATGTGCGCTTCCTATTGTTGTTGAGTATAGACTTTTCATCACAGGTAATGATTCGATTTAAAATCCCTTCATTATTGTACCGATTCAGTAATGTAACGCAGCAGTCGACTCGCGTTTGTCGGTTTGCTTCACTCAATTCATGAGGTACCCACCTTTCGGGCTTTCTTATCTTCCCAATTTGTTTCAAGTGGATTAGAACAGTTTATCACTAATACCGCAGCCTGCAGCTAACTCGGACGTAGGTAGTTTACGATGGATCCGTTTCCACAATAGCCTTCAACTCTTCATTGTCGACTTTGGTCTCCGGCCGTCCACGGGGATTGTTCTGTAGGTTGAAATTTCCAAAACGAAAACGTTGGAACCAAAAACGCACTGTGCTTTTTCTAGCGACCCCACTGCCATACAAATCATTAATTCTTCGAGCCGTTTCTGCAGCACCAGTGCCACGGCGGAACTCATATTTAAACTCAATGACGCAGAGAAAACCAAAACAAAAATAAAAAACAAAAGAAATACGGTTTTCGAGACACAAATTGATAAGTAAATACATAGCTTTTTTATAATTTAGTTCCAAATTTGAATTTGGAATTCTAAACCAAAGAGGAGATATTTGAGATCAAAGTGGCCAGTACGACAAAACGCCAATTTCATATGTAAGGACCTAATAGTAATACTATAAAAAAGAAAAAATAACTTCTTAATATTGTGTTCAGTATAAATAATTTCGCAGTCTTGTAGCGATTTTCCACCATCATCGAGGACTCCACTCGACCCGCCACATTGATCTTATCTTAATGTAATTTTAATTGATACTTAAATTTTGATTTTTAATTTATTTAAATTTGTCTCGTGTGTGTAAACTATGGATGTGTGTCTGAAATAAATGATTATTATTATTATATTTTATTATTTCGTTTCAGTAATAGAAAGGCAAGCCAATCAGTGTGGCCAGTAGTAGGTAACAAAGTCAAGGGAATATTAAAAATTAAAGACCTATTGTGATTTATTTAGTTTTTTTTACATGAGATTTTTTAATAAGAACAATTGTAAGTGAATTGCCCTCGGTATTTTCCAAGTATGTAGTTACGTCGCAAAACAATGATGCTGTACAGCTTAAGTTAGCCCATGTTAGTTAGGTTAGGCCTCTACCACATTTTATGATAATGTAGCCTAGTTTTATGTAATCTGTTAACTAGAAATTAAGTGAAACTTAATTAACTCGTGGACTAAGCAGATAGTCGTAGATCGCAGACTTGGATAGTCACAACAAAGAAAATGGCTGATATTTACGTGACCAAATCTGCAATGTATGACGGCTTGTAGTTGATGTCCTTTTGTGTGTAGTTACAGCTACTTAACTTTATAAATTCGTTTTTTAAATAGCATTTAAACAGGACAGCCAGGTTTTGAAAACAAAACTGTTAATCGACTTTAGCTGCTGACTGTACTAATATCATCAAGCATATCTCCATCTCCTTTCTGATATATAACAGATACTTTGGAAGTGCCACACGACAGCCTCCGTAGCGTACCGGTAGCGAACGCGGCTGCTGCGCAAGGAGGTGCGGGTTTGAACACCGCACTGTCTAAATATTTGTAGGCATGAATATGAATATTTGCACTGGTCTGATCGTGCCTCGGAAAGCACATTGAGCCATTGGTCCCGGTTGCCAAAATCAGCAGTTAGACTGGTAAAGCGGACCCCAGACTCCAAAGCTGAAAAAGCTTCGGATGCGACTGTGATTAACGCTGAGATGATGATGATTTAATTATAAAAATGTTGTGAAACTATTAGTGAACACAACGGTTTGGTGTGTATCAAATATAATTCTCGATATGTAAATACAATGACAAAGAAATACGCTTACCTACGACGTCTTTAGTCAATATACCTAATTCTTTGTTATTTGGTGTCAATATTGGTTCAGTAGGCAAGTGCGCCGTATCGGGGATGTGAGGAGACAGGAGTGATAATGATATACGTCCTCTAGCTTCAAGCATGTGCACACTTGTCAAGTGGAGCCTTACGTTATTTTGGGTATTATTTAGATACCTATGCTTATGACATAGCCATCTTTTTATGAGAAGTTGTGGTTAGTGATGTAAAATGAAAAAAACATTTGTTTTCACTTTATTGAAAAAAAAAACTTGGTGTCGTTGTTTTTTTTCTAGCCTACGTATTAGTTCATTTATAAATTAAATTTGTAATTTGTATAATAAATCAACATATTATTTATTCATAATTCACTATAACCCGCGCAGATAAAGAAAAGATCTGAAAATGGCGGCGGATACTTATGGTACGGTTGACAAAACATGCCATTGTTCAATCACAAACCAAACGGAGAGAAGGATAAGATTTTTACTTGTTTGTTGTTTGTTTATTGTTGTTTTTGTTGAGTTTGATTGTTCAAACTCAACAAAAACAACAATATCAACAAAAACAATAAAATAACAGAGACTTTAGCGGAACGAAATTAACAATAACTCGAAGTGCATCAAAGTAGCTTGGAAAGCGAATCCTGAATTCCTGATCGATGATTTTCTTTGCAGCGCTTACTTCACTGTGTGTGTATAGACAGCGATAGAGAGTGAGAACGCATACAAGCGGGCGCCACTTACAGATCTTTTTCTTTATCTGCGCGGGTTATACTTCCAACAATAAATCACAACTCAATATGATACAATCAATGAATGTTGCCAATATTTTTATGAAATTTTGGTACTATTTTATCAGACAAGTACCGCAGGATCAAGAATAAACCTATGACTCTATTATGTACTTTTAAGTATTAATTATTTAACGGTAAATGCCATAACAGTTTCAGATTTCATGCACTTGAAAAAAACATGGTCCAGAAAAAAAAATCTAGTCTTTTTGCAGGTTTTTTTCACATAAGATAAAAAACGGTTTTTTTGCAAAACTAGTTGTGGTTTAACATAACTATACATGAACAAAATGAAACAGTATGTAGGTACTGGATAAGTACTCGAAATTCAAGATTGTTCAAAAAAAGGTAAAAAGTTTATTAGAAAATGAAGGAAAAAAAAACTGTAAGATCATTTGCGATGTTTCTACTTACGAATTATCATTAGATACTTACCTAGAAATAGGTACATTACAAAATAAGACGACTATATCTGAAAGATTTTTTGAACGTGTTGTGGTTTTGTGACTCAGACTGCCATCTTCATGATACCTACCTACTGGTGCCAGTTGGATTAATGGCATGTCAGAAGCACAGTCCATTGTCTTACAGTCAACAGACACATAAACAAAAAATTAGAAGTGTTAACCCGGGTCACCTCATTTGTTTTTATTAGTTTTTCCAATTGTTTTTTCCTCATTCAAGTCACTCAATTGACTTATTTCAAAGAACTAAAAATAACATGTTAAAACTTTGGAGAAATTGGGACGAGTAAACAATAATAGAACAACAAACACTCCACAATTTACTTACAATATTGGCTAGTTAGGTTACAGGTTTTACAAAATGACAATCATTTTGTGTTGTTGTTGGAAAAATTGTTTTGTCTTCTTTGTTGTTTTTTCTTGTTGGAAAAATGTTTATACTCAGTATCAGATTTCATGACAAATGATACAAAATAAAAATGTAGCTACTAATGAACACACTTTCAACTAAATTCTTTATCTTTGACTGTAACAATATGCTTTGACTGTAAACATTTGCTAAACATTTGACATTATTTTTTGTAATTATATCTGACATTAGTTTATTATATACCTATTGACATTAATAATTGAATGACTCGATATGTTTAATTTAAATTTTAATTCAATAATTTTCTTTTTTTATGTTTTTTTTTTATATATTTGGCAATTTCATTTAAATTTATAATTTTATATGTAAAGTTCAACACAATGTAAATTGTTATGAATAAATAAATGATATGATACTTTTATGAAATAAAAATAATAGACATTACATTTCTCTTTCACAAAGGTAATTAAAAATTCCGAAGCTTAATCTCACCGTTTGATAAATCCTTTGTGGGAGATTGGTATCTGTTCTAGGAAAACCTAACAAAACAGACTTTCAGTTTTTAATCTTACAGATTTTATTATCAAATTATTTCAAACTTTGGTTACTATCAAAGGTTAAAATAATTTATTAATTACGTTTAATAATAATTTCTTAATGAAGGAAAGGTTAAATAATATTTAAATAATATAATTTTTCTCGATGGTAGGCCATAACATCGGCTGCCGGCTGAAGTTACCAGCCACCAGGCAAAGCCTTGCCGCCAAGCGATTCGTCGTGTTCCGGCATGATGTCTTGTAAGCCATACAAAGGACGGGTCTGTGCAGTTCTGGTGTGATGTGTGCCGGGTACGACGGGCCAAATGTTGTTGTGTCGGGAGTTTGGTAGTGGAGGTCTATCAATCATGTGGCAATCTCTCTCTGGCGCAACATCGTTAGTCGTGATGTTGGGTTTAACATTGCATCACCTCGGTCAACTGCCATCTTCCTTCCTATTCAGTCAGTATCGATGACTGCCGATGACATTCGACGTAGGTACTTGTATTTACTAATACTTAGTGTTGCCCTATTTTTAAAATTGTTAGTTTCAGAAAGATCCATTTTCACGACTTTATAGACAAGGTAGATTTTATATGGCAGTAGCTACGCTTCGCGGTTTGATACGCATAAATTTTGATCCCGTAGGAATATAGGAATAAAAGTATGTTATGTACTGTTTTTGGTTATAAACCATCTGTATACGAAATTTCATCCAAATCCGTTCAGTAGTTTTTGCGTGAAATCGTAACAAACAAACAAAATCACTTTGAAATTTATAATATTAGTAAGCATGTTTTGCTAACCCAACCTCACTAACCCAGTAACTTGGTAACGAGAAACCCCTTGGTAGATGGATTGTCAAATGTTAGGGCGTCTGACGGCAAGAAAAAATTCTTTTTTTTTTTTTTTAATAATTTAATCTAGTGCTTGACTGCAATCCCGCCTGATGGTAAGCAGTGATGCAATCGTTGATGGTAAAGCGCACTAGTTTATTAAGCCTATTCACTTAAAAAACTTCGGAATAGGAAGGATGATGGCAGTTGAGCGAGGTGATGCAATGTTAAACCCAAGACCAACACGACCAAATGATGCTGCGCTAGAGGGAGATTGATCTGGAGACTCTCCGCGACCAAACTCCCGCCACAACAACATTTGGCGCATCGTACCCGCCACACATCGCACCACAACTGCTCAGACCCGTCCTCCGTACGGCTTCACCAGACATCATGCCGGAACACGACGAATCGCTTGGCGGCAAGACTTTGTCTGGTGGGTGGTAACTTCGCCGGCAGCCGATGTTATGCCTACCACCGAGTAACGTGTGTTGTCTTAACGTGTTTTCCTTTTGTTTGAAATATAGGTAGGTATAAAAAACATGCTTTTAAAGAATATCGAGCTAAAAAGTTAAAAAGAATTTAAAAAAAAAGCGTGAGGCGCTTTGTGCCATAATTTTTGTATATTAAGCGCCTCACGCTTTATTTAAAATTATTTTTAACTTTTTAGTTTGATATTCTTTAAAAGCATGTTTTTTTTAGATTTTTAAACTATATTTATTTTCAACTTCAATATTCTTAAAAAAAAAAAATAGGAACGAACGTATTGAAAACGGTGGGACATTTTACAGTCATGACCCGCTCACTCGTAGTCCAAAGAGTTAGTCAATCAACTGTCGACAAACAGGTCATGGAAAACCCGATCTGAGGAACCAAAATCAAAATAAACAACTTTTCAATGAATCCTTTGTTGATGGCAATCACAAAAAACATAATCTATACTTAATATATTATTATTATAGCTTTATATAAAGCTGAAGAGTTTGTTTGTTTGTTTGAACGCGCTATAATCTCAGGAACTACTGGTCCGATTTGAAAAACTCTTTTTGTGTTGGATAGCTCATTAATCCAGGAAGGCTTTAGGATATATATCACGCTGTGGCTAATAGGAGCGGAGCATAATTAACTCCATGCGAATGAAGCCTAGTACCTATCCATTATGCAACAAACACAATGCGTAAAAACAGTGTAGAAGAAGAATGCGTACTTGTTTGTTTACATAATATATTGTTTTGTGTCACCATTATTTTTTTGGAGAACGGAAGACTTTTACAGACTAAAATTAACCTGTGTTGCTTCACTGAGTTCCACAATTCCAAATTGTCGTCATCGGGTTCCAACGTCTGTCTACAAAGAGCTCAGTTTATATAAAATAAGCGCCTGTTAAAATAATGGGAGCAATATATCGTATACGTCCGCGTTTGCTCCCGTTTCCGCAACATTTTTTGTTACTGCTCTGCTCCTATTGGTCATAGCGGGATGTTTTACAGCCTATGTCCTTTCTCAGGTTCTAGACTATCTGTGTACCAAATTTCATTACAATCGGTTCAGTAGTTTTGGCGTGAAAGCCGGACAGTCAGGCAGACAGACAGAGATACTTTCGCATTTGAATTGAGTTTCTTGGGCAGAAGAATCTTGAGACGTTTATTTATTTATATAGGTAACCAACAGCGGTACAAAATATATTTTACAAGTATGAGTATTACATTATGGCCAATTATAAGTTTCCCTGTGTAACTGGAATGTATAATTTTAAAGCATGCGAACAGACTAATTGAAAAGACATTGGATACATACGTATCCAAGATTCTAAAAAAATGTTGGATACGTATGTATCCAACATTTTTTTATAATCTGAATGGCGGACTAAATAGAATCAATTTTATTTTACCGAGGAAACACCACTATTGTCATTCATTGACAGTTTTATAAAATAGCTGAACCAAGGCAAATTAACATAGAGCGTAAAGTTTGACAATTAAGTTCCTGATTATAGAGTCACGAGTGCCAATATACAGTTGAAAACAATTAAATACGATGTATCACAAAAACCTTCTTCGTTCGTACAAATATAAAATTACATTAAAAAAGTCAAGTGTACTAGTGACTGTACCCATAGTAAAAGTACGCAGTGCTGCACACCCCACCCAATTTCAGGTTAAACAAATATAAATTTTATATCCATGACATTAAGGTTGATTTTAGAAGACTATCACTATTGAAATAATTATAAAAGTGTTTCAAGTTGTAGCGCAAACTAAACTAAATTGTATTGTGTAAAAAATAAAGTTATTGTTAACATTTTTTTTTGCAAATTAATCATCTACGCCAGTACTTTGAAATGCGCTATACTTACGTCTGTAGCCGTAACAATATATTAAACCAATAAATATTCTCTTGTGCCACGCCGGAAGCTGTTAAGACTAAACTAGTAAATCAGAATAGAACTTCAAGCTAAGAAGTACAAAACAAGAAGCTTATCAACTACAAACAATTCTAACTGTTCAATGAAAGGACGTCGATTCTCAATTGTAAATTGCCCAAAGTTATCTTGAGGCTATCCTTAAACGGTCAACCCCCACTGGTTGGCGACGTCACTTGTTGCTAAAAGTGTAGCAAGGAGTGACGTCACACGAGTTTTCAACACACTGTATCGTCTTCATTTTAGTTTATGTATAAAATGAAAAAATATGTCTCTAACTTTGTTTTTGGAAATCTGACTGACGGACTACATTAGTTTTTTTAGTCAACTACCCTATTGTACGACAGACTGTTGCTCATGACATGTGCCCTCAAATCAAGGTAGGACAACAATATGATGAGACCTAGAACCAAATATTTCCAAGACATGGCATCCACCAACCACCGGGCCCTTGTGGTGGGTTACGGGCCATTTCTCTCACTGAGAAGAGGCCTGTGCCCCAGCAGTAAGACAATTTAATTATAGGCCTATTATGCCTTGCTTATGCTATGATTTGAATTGATCCCGCCTGATGGTAAGCAGTGATGCAATCTTTGATTCTAAAGCGCATTAGATTATTAAGAGGCACTCTAGCCTTGAAGACACTTACATTGTAATCAGATCAGAAGACCGCTGCAGACAAAATTTTCCAGTCCCGCGAAGTACGCGACATGGCGACGCGAATTTTCTTCACTGACGCCCTAACTTTTCCTTTAGCAAATTAAATAGATCTTAGTTAACGATACATTAATAGTGCTAATGACGCGAAAAATTGAGCGCCCATCAATACATAAAATACTAGAATACTAGTCAATCAAGAAAAAATACGTTTTTCAATTTACATATTAGAACGCAATTCTAAATTGTCACTTGGAAACTTAATAGCTTAGAAGGCCTCAAAATACTTGATAACATTCAAGAATGTTAATCATCATCTTAATTTTTACGACACGTGAAAACAAGACATTTTTTTTATATACAATATTTTAAGAAAACCCTGTCCGACCCGTAAGGATAATAAAGGTTAGGTAAAGACATGACCAAATAACATATGAAATTTTACATAATCATCATAGTAACAATACTAGTGAATTTTGAAATAATCTCTTTTTCCCGCGAATTAATTCCAACTTCCCCAAAATTTGGTAATTTTTAAAAAGTGACAACATTATTTTTGACAGTATAATTCTGAGCGAATAGCGATGCGGCCGCGTGCCGCGTGCCCTGCCCCTCTTCGCCCGCGCCTGTATGGCATACTGCACATGTTTTAAGTTACCTCTTTTTGCGAAATAATATTTATTTTTTTAGGGGGATTTTTTTTTAAATTAGTCCGGTTTGTAGGCATTATTAGAATCAGTTATCGATACCTAACAATACCGTCACGGATCGGACAGGGTTTTCTTTAATATTGTATACTAGCTTTCCGCCCGCGGCTTCGCCCGCGTGGCGTTCGGTTATATCGCGCTTTTTAGATTTCCCTCGGGAACATCATATTTTTCCGGGATAAAAGGTAGCCTATGTTCTTTCTCAGGGTCCAAAGATTGTCTGTGCCAAATTTCATCAAAATCGGTTGAGAGGTTTAAGCGGGAAAGCGTAACAGACAGACAGACAGACAGACAGACAGACAGACAGACAGACCGACAGACAGACAGAGTTACTTTCGCATTTATAATATTAGTATGGATATAAACTAGCGCTTGACCGCAATCCTGCCTGATGGTAAGCAGTGACGCAATCGTTGATGGCACACACACACACACTACGCACTAGTTTATTAAGAGCCTATTCACTCTAGCCTTGAAGACACTCAAATTGTAGTCTGACGGAAACACCGCCGCTGGCAAAAATATTAATACTTTATGCGTAGGTGAATAGCACCAGGGGCGCATATTGTGATAAGTATACCTATGTAAGTGTGATAAGACGATCCAGTTTTATTGCTGGCTTTTATTTATAGCGTTATTGTAATAAGCGATTTATATGCTAAGTGGATATAAGGAAAAATATGTGTTATTTTTATAAATACTTAAAATAAGATGTTTAAGCTAGGTGTATAGGTTAGTAATCTTCTGAAAAAATACGCTTATTAAATGGCTGCCTCTTAGAGAAAATAACATTTAACAAAATCGCTGGAAATCGTAGAGAGCATATTTTATGCAAGATTAATTTGCTTAATCGCGATTACCACCCCAGATCACCTTTTTTTTTTGTTCGTGGTGGAATATGTTCATGCATGTCCGCCGCCCTGGGGTGGGCGACGGGGTCTCTCAGACTCCTACTGACTAAAAACCACCCCGGTGTCCCATGATCCTGCCGCGGCCACCGCAGATTACCTAACGCAACCTATCCATAGTAAACAAATTACGTACAGTCAACGGATTTTCCGTTCCTAGTCAAAGTTTTCAGAAGTACCTACTTATGACTCTCCAAAGATATTTTACGGATATTTAGGAGTAGGAAACTAACGCGATCAATAAATTGATGTAAAGGTCACAAATTGTGGTTCAACGATCAGATAATATCACAATGAATCAACAATATCTAAATTTGTCATATGCCACTTGGCGTTGAGTAGTTAAGGCCGCTCTACACTTACGCGGCGTCCTAGGTGGGCGGTTTAAAGCAAACGCGAGTATGAAGCGGGGAAACTGTGCGACGCGGCGGTTATGTCCTACGTACACGCGAATCGTCTCGCACAACCGTCACCGACGACGCCACCGTTTAGTGGGTACCAGTGTGACCATTTGTGGCAGATTCTGCCATTTTGGCAGATTTCGCCCCTAAATTTTGATGGTGGCAGATTATGGTGACGATTTGAAAATTCGGCAGATTTTGGCAGATTTAAAAGATTTTGAGGCAGATTTTCACGGATTTAAAAGATTTTGAAGAAATAAAAATAACCGAATCCAATTTTTGATGCGTTGCATCTTTTTCAAATGAATTACTATAGGTGTTTTAAGTAATTTGGTAAGATTGATTTTGTGAAACTCGCAACACCTGTTTCATAGACAGTTCGTACGGGGACTCCCGGCTTATCATGTTGTAAAACAAGTGCGTCATAGGATTATAGACTGTAATGAAATAGATATTGTGTTCATATTCTTAAACACTTTATTGTTTTCATTTCAAACAGACTTTATTACCTTATTCTCTTTTGAGTTTTCGTGTGTTGCAAAGAGTATAGGTGTGTTGTGTTTCGTGATCGTGAGTGGTGAGGTTCTGTTCTAAGTAATAATGACCAGAAGATATGAGCGTGCATATAGACATTAGAGAGAGATTTACAGTTTTGGATCTACAGCATGTAGTTTACAAAGATTTTACTTCAACATTAAACGTAGCAAAGAATTTTCCAAACACTATAGACGAAAAAGACATTAAAAAAGTTGATGATGAACTACGACAAATTAAATTTGATAACAGTGTAAGATACTTGTTAGAATCAGGTGGAAGTAGCACAACCAGCACAATTTTGAACGTAGACAAATTTTGGGGAGCTGTTGGAAAAATCTTGTACGCAAATGGGGCTACAAAATATCCAAATATTACAAATTTCACAAAAGCTTTATTATCTTTGCCCAGTTCTAACGCTTCGTGCGAGAGCATATTATCTCAGATAAATTTAAATAAAACAAAAATTAGGAATAGTTTCTTAAATCAACACGTAGCTTCTATCAATAGTCACTAAAGAGGGGATTAGCACGGAAATTGTGTTTTCTTTAAGTCTACTGAAAATATGAATAAGAAGATATATAGATAGATAGATTCCAATCTACATAATACGAAAATGAAGATTCGACGCAAATGTTGACATCTAGAGCCAGTTGCTGATTTAATAATAGGTGTTTGACTGCTACGTGGAAGAATTTTTTTTTATTTACTTATTTTTGATAAACAAATTTCATTAAAACATGTTTTTTTTTCGTTTTCATGGTGGCATATTTTTGGCATTTTTTGGGGCCATGTGTGGCAGAATTTGGCAGAATTTTGCCCATATCGTGGCAGATTCGCTATTTCTGAGATGGTCACACTGGTGGGTACTGTGAAGTTGTCATGGACGGACGCAAACAAAATATTATTGGGAAATTCATTTCTTAAGTATTAAATGCTTAAGAAGTATGTACGGCTAAGAAATGGGTCTAATATTGTATACTTAGAAAGGCATATTTATGGGGAATTTCACAATTTATAAGAGGATCCAAACCTTGATATTCAAGGATTATTGTCGAATGTTGCCTACAACGTTTTACTATATTGTGCAAGCCATAAATCCTATTTTGTAATTTACTAGTACCAATTTCCAGCGACCTATTTCTGTAGAAGAATGATTGATGGTATAGGACGTTTCATAATATAGGACGTTCTTGAATAGCATTAATTATAATTTCTATTTCTGACATTATCCAAACGAAAACCCGACGACACCGCATCCAGTTCGCGCGAAAATATCAAGCCAACTGATCGCGGTCGCTTCATTTCGCGTTGCTCCGTATCGCACCCCCACGTGCGTTTGGTCACGCAGGACACTTCCTTAATTTTCGACAGTTTGTTGTTTTCGCGCTTTATAAAAAAAATGAACGTAATGTAGACGAACGAGTTGGAGTATTACCAAGCGGAACCTGTTTTGTGGGATCCTAAGCAAAAGGAACAAAAAAATCACGACGTATGGTTGCGCATTAGCGTAATTATGGAGATATTATTAAAAGAAGAGGGATCTGTTACTTTCAAGCTACAGCGTTTAATTTTTAATATGTACAAAATTATAATATCCTAACGCGCTCATTGTTAGGGACGCAGCATCAGCTACATCAACGTCCATTTCAATCAACGTTGCGTACGCCTATGATTATTTTTCATGAACCATTGCGAGTGTAGAGTCATTGTTAAATTCGCGGCATTTTGGCACCGCGAAATCACGCCGTGATCCGCGGGCTAGATGTAGAACGGGCTTGAAAAAAAAAAAAAATTGAAGCCCTTCAGTTTTATTTTGTCTATGTACACTATGTAATTATGACCGAGTCGTAAAAAACCGAAATGTCGGCACAGTCTGCAGGCAGTACGTGCTTTTTAACGACAGCTCAATTAATCAAATAAAACGGCTTCTTTTGATTTATTTGAGAATTAAAAAAAAACTGTTATTTATACCTTATTGGTTACTTAGCTTACTCAGACAACGTTTACTTCTTATTGAAGCCCTTTTTTCAATAAGACAGCTCTTGTTCCCAGATGATAATAGTTTATCCCAAATATTACAGAATACAGTTTTAATTATAGTCGGCGAGACATATGATCTCGCATCGTGTGTCTTGTAACAAAATATGCTGTTAGCTCTCATGAAAGAGTTATATCGTAATGGCGCACTGTTACTGGATTTTACACAATTTTTATGATTTAGTTCAGCTGACGTAAGTCTGTGATATTACTAGTTCATATTGTTCGGCCATCTCAGGCGCAATCGGCGGCGGCAATCTCTCCCATCCGCCATTAGTCAAGGCCATGCTTCGGAGCGACAGTGCATGGCAGGCCGTGAACTCTATCTGTGAAGCAGTATTGCTCGCCATGGAGGAGAAGGAGTAAATGAGGGACAGGCAGTCTCAGCCTCCTCACGCCTCTAGCCGCCGCAGGAGATGCCCTAGTCGACGGGATATAATATTAAATTGCCCGCCACCGTAAGCGCGGCCTTGGGAGCAGCGTGGACGGCGCGTTGTATTTTACGCGCGCCTCAAAGAGATGTTAGCACATTGTGACGCGGTCCTCAAGAACCGAGGCCTGCCAGGACCGAGATGAACACATCTGAACAGGCAAATGATGGAACACGGGTGGGTTTTTGTCAGTAAATTTTGACACCCCCTTCCGCTTCGCCCAAAGCGGGAGAGGTCAATAGACGATTTCCTATCCAAAAAAAAAAAAAATGGATAAGTCATTCCTCGTGAAATTTAAAAATATCTACACTAACTCTTGAAGCAAAAATTTTGATGAGCAAAAAATATGTAGCCAACATATTATTACTCACCTTGGCTACTTGTTTGTTTACCTGGTATTTAGGAATATTGATTCTTAATTTAGAAATTTTGAATCTTGATTCTTCAATATATTTATAGACAAATATTAATATCGATGCCAAAGCCAAGGTCAGGCTTCCAGGAAACTTGGTGTTATTGAAAAGGTCCGACGTAACTTCACACCAGAATAGCTTCTAATGTTATACAAAGTACAGGTTCATTCGTGGGTGGTAGCACTGCAGCCATATTTGAGCTGGTGCTGCAAAATACCACCTGGCAACTTTGGATTCGGTGGACAGGCGTGCGAAGATGTTAATTGGCGACCAGATTTAGCTCAAGAAGGTCTCCAAAACTTGGAGCACCGGCGAAGGGTAGGGCTAGGGTTTAGCCTCGTGATTTATACTGCGTACATCGAGGTACTGGAACAATTTATCAGCGGCGGTGTTTCCGTCTGGCTACAATGTCAGTGTCTTCAAGGCTAGAGTGAACAGGCTTTTAATTGACTAGTGCGTTTTACCATCAACGAGTACATCACTGCTTACCATGAGGCGGGATTGCGGTCAAGCAAAAAAAATCGATGAAATTATTTTAAATCACACAATTCGAAAAATTGAAACAGTTTTTATGGTCTATTCAATATAGTCGATATGTATGAATATACTTAACTAGACGTTTACTTTTATCTTAATTTAATTACACAATAATTTCGGAATGTGCCAATTTATTTCGTGCCAGTGGACTAATTGTCAATTCATACTCCAAGAATTAAATATAAGATATGTATAATGATGAATGGTGATTAGTGGAAAGAACCCATTTTGTATAAGAATATAAGAAATCAAGCAGCAGGCAATAATATCATGGAAGTGATTAGCTTTACTAAATGATTTAGAACGTAATATACCTACTTAATATAATAATACTTAACGCGTAACAAAACGTGTTTAAAGCAAAAAAAAAAAAATTGTTTTAGTAAGAGACGCAACAGTCCATAGTATTGTGTAGTAAGGTTTAGATACATATATACACATTCTCTGTATTAAGGATTTATTAAAAAAAAAAAAACTATGTTACGTTTGTTATGTCTACGTAGTAATAAATACTATGTTAATCGAGTAGTATTGTGACATATTAGGTACGGAAAGCAGTAAGTCAAGCTACCCAAAACTGTCAAAAATTCCCCTTTGACCATGAGCCTTAATGCTTAAGTGATGAAGTTGAAAATCTAATAGAGAAATTCTAACATTGTAGTAGCTTAATGTGCTGTCTTTTGTACATAACATTATCGGCCTATGATGTTGTCACTGCTGGGGTCTGGGACACAGTATTCTTCACTTCAAGAGGGAGTGAGTTGTTTACCATTCGGGCGCAGTTCGGGATGGTAGATGT
Source organism: Sesamia nonagrioides (assembly GCA_017933935.1). Taxonomy (NCBI): domain Eukaryota; kingdom Metazoa; phylum Arthropoda; class Insecta; order Lepidoptera; family Noctuidae; genus Sesamia; species Sesamia nonagrioides. Next base: position 40,895 of record JADWQK010001986.1, read on the forward strand.
CACGTTATGGTCTTGAAATTTTGGTTCTATGATATGCCCGTTTCCTTATCCTTATTATGTTTTCTTTCGTCATTTTGAGAGTTGTGATGAAAGATTTACACAAGCACAAAACGCCTATCTGTGTATTAACCCACGACCTAAAACTCGTAAATAGGGTCCATTAAATCTGGGCCACCACTGCTCTTGTCGAGGTAGGGGAAGAGGGGTTTTGTATCGATTTTAAGTTGTTGTTGTTATAGTGAGTTTCGTTTGTTGTTACGCATTGTGTAACAAACTATGTCGTATTGAGGCAATTTGTTTTCTCGGAAACAACTTTTTTAGTGTGAAAAATTGCGGGAAATAATATTAAGTTATCACATTTGAAACTAATTTTCTTGAACAGTAACAAAAAGTTGGAAGTGTGACAGAGATATAATTGAAATATTATAAAGCATGCTGCTAGATATGATTCAATAACCACAACATAATTATCACAATGTCGTAAAGAACTAAGTAGTGATTCTCGGCTTCGTTCAGATCGTTACCTAGCCATTTTTAATGAATAGATACAGTCCAATCTCTTGACAGCTTCCGTGGCGTAGCGGTAGCAGACGCAGCCGCTGCGCAAGGTGGCGCGGATTCGATCCCCGCACAGTACAAGTATTTGTATGCATGAATATGAATATTTGAACTGGTCTGGTCGTGCCTCGGAAAGCACGTTAAGCCTTTGGTCCCGGTTGCCATACGAACATCTAGAGGCAGTCGTTACGGGTTGTTGGAACCCTCAAAAAGTCCAACAATTGGTCTAACTGCAATGCTTCGATGTCGCCTTCGGGTTGTGGAGGTCAGACGGCAGTCGCTTCACGGAAAATGTCGAAGTTTAGCCATATCAGCAGTTGGACTGGTAAAAGCGGACCCCAGACTCCAAAGCTGAAAAAGGCTTCGGATTCGACTGGGATTAACGCTGGGATGATGATGATGAGATACATTCCAATCTCTGTAAATTATAATTTACATTTTTAAAATGACCTGCAACCCAGTTTTTCTCATCTACTGTTTATTATAACTGTAATTCTATAACCATATGGCAGCCGTCAATTACTTAAAGGTTACACTTTGAAACCTAATCAGATTCATTCAGAAATTTTAAAGAAATGGCACCTTTCCAACCATAGCAAACGAGCTACGCTACAGCTTCTCGTCGTCCAAGATACCACAGTCTCTCAAGACCAAAGTCTTTGACCAGAGTGTGTTGCTAGTGATGACTTACGGAACTGAAACGTGGTCGCTCACAATGGGCCTCATACGAAGGCTCAGAGTCACACAAAGGGCAATGGAAAGAGCTATGCTAGGAGTTTCTCTGCGTGATCGAATCAGAAATGAGGAGATCCGCAGAAGAACCAAAGTCACCGACATAGCTCTGCGAGTCGCTAAATTTAAGTGACAGTGGGCAGGGCACATTGCTCGTAGAACCGATGGCCGATGGGGCTGTAAGGTTCTGGAGTGGCGGCCACGTACTGGAAGACGCAGCATAGGGAGGCCCCCAACAAGGTGGACCGATGACCTGGTGAAGGTCGCGGGAAGCCGATGGATGCGGGCAGCACAAGACCGGTCATCGTGGAAAGCCTTGGGGGAGGCCTTTGTCCAGCAGTGGACATCTATAGGCTGAGCAAGAAAAAACGATTTGACAAGCATCGCAGAATTATCCCCATCCGTATAAATTACCGAAATTACTTGCTATGTGCGTGTATAATGTATGTATATGCTGCATGAATACAAGCATTAGTTTCTCTGCAAGTGTTCTGTCAGCCAAAAGAGCGCCGATGAGCGAATTTTTGAAAAACTCCTTGTGATAATTTTTAACTGACTTGATACTTTTGCGGCTTTCACAATGGACTCGGTTTTATTAACCGACTTCAAAAAGGAGGAGGTTACTCAATTCGACCGTATATATGCTTTTTTTTTTCTATGTTTGTTCGCGCATAACTTCGTCGTTTATGAACCGATTTTGATAATTCTTTTTCTGTTGGAAAGAAGACGTTCCCAAGGTGGTCCCATGATAAGGATATCAGGGTTTGATGGTGGAAGACCAGAGAAAACAAGGGAAACTTTCAAAAATTGCAGGGGGGACTAGTGAATTTCTTAGCATTGTCATTAAGTATTTTAAAGCACTACAATTTAATAAAGGTCTGGAGTAGATCTGATGATGGAGCCGGGAGACAGTCGAAGGAACTCCTCAACAATTCACGGCAGCTACCTTGTGTTTGGGCTCGATTAATTTGTATTGATAAGAACTTTACACCCAGATGGGTTGTGACTGTCATAAGAGCTCTGATGATGAAGACAAAGGCCGGTTCCGGGAACTCCTCAACGGTTTACAGTAGCTACTTTGTGGTTGGACTTCATTCATTTATATGGATGAGACCTTTGCACCCATTGGGTTAAAATAATGGTCTGCAGTAAATTTGACGATGAAGACCATAGGCAGTTGAGGGTATACTTCCGGGTAAAAATTAAAGTACTTAAACAAAATTACGTCGTTTCCCAACTATATTTGCGTCAGCTTCCAGTCTGACCGGATGCAACTGAATACATAGTACTTTTAACAACTAAAAAGTGTAAAATAAAACTTTTTACAAAAAAAAACCGACTTCCAAAAACCACTACAAAGTGAAAAATAACTAATTTCGGAAGTCGGTGTCAAAAAACGAATATACTAAACCAAAGACACCGACTTCCGAAATTAGTTATTTTTCACTTTGTAGTGGTTTTTGAAAGTCGGTTGTTTTTTTTGTAAAAAAGTTTTTTTAAATTATTTGCAGCGTAACTATTTCAAATATATACAAATATATATATGTATAAAAATATACACAACATATATACGTACATATACAATATGTAAAGAAAACCCTGTCCGACCCTTATGGATAATAAAGGTTAGGGGTTAAGGTAAACATTGGACTCAAATATAATTTAAAATTTTACGTAATCGTTATAGTAACAATACTAATGAATTTTGAAATAATCTTTTTTTCCCGCGAATTAATTCCAACTTCCCTGAGACATTGGGTTATTTAAAAAAAAATACAACACCATTTTGATGGTATTATCACAGGTATTATTATAAGCGATGCGACCACGTGTCGCGTGCCCTGCCCCCGTCAGCGGGTGACGCATGGACTGCCTACCGCACATGTATTAAGTTACTTCTTTTTGCGAAATAATATTTATTTTTTTTAGGGGATTTTTTTTTATGTTTAGCCCGTCTTTGTGCGCATTAGTAGAATCAGTTATCGATACCTAACAACACCTTCACGGATCGACAGGGTTTTCTTTACATTATATTGTAGGTATGTATATGTATATATTTATAATTTTCTCTAGGTTTCATGAGCACAAAATCATTGATGGTTAGTCGCTAAGCTACTCCGTCGACGTGACGGTGGGACGGGTGCCTATAAATAAATAAAATAAATAAATATATATGAACAAATCACACAGATTGAGCCAGCCCCAAAGTAAGTTCGAGACTTGTGTTATTGGACACAACTAACTCGATACTGTATTTATATTAGATACATATACCTATAGATAAACATTCAAGACCCAGACCAATCAGGAAAAGATCGTTTTGCATCATGACCTGGCCGGGGATCGAACCCGGGGCCTCCACGTCGTAGGCAGGCGTGTTGACCGCTGCGCCACGGAGGACGACGCCAATGCTGCCTATGGCAATTACAAAAGACAGTAATAAATCGCGCGAATTATCAACGTCAAACGACTAGGCAGCTTAGTGTTACTAACTGTGATGAAAAGCAAATGGTTCAGTGACAGCTCATTTGTACGAGCCTAAAGCAATTTTCTTCTTGAGTCTAGATTTTTATATAAGTGACAAGAAAATTTTAAGTAATCATTTATCACTGTATATTATTAAACAAAGTCGCTTTCTCTTTCCCTATTTCCCTTTGTATGATTAAATCTTTAAAACTACGCAACGGATTTTAATGCGTTTTCAATGTTTTCTTTAATAGATAGAGTGATTATATAAGTTTATATGTATGATAACATCCGTTAAATTGTGGAGAAATACTATTGGTTTTTGAGATTTCTAATGCGTTTTGGCATCAACATCAACGGCGAGTACATCACTAATCTCCGTTTCGCAGATGATATCGTGGTCACGGCTGAGACCCTGGAAGACTTGGGCAAAATGCTCAATGACCTCAGCAGAGCTTCCCAACAAGTGGGTCTAAAAATGAACATGGATAAGACGAAGATCATGTCGAACTCTCATGTCGCACCCACTTCAATTGTAGTTGGTTACTCTGCACTCGAAGTTGTTGACGAGTATGTATACCTGGGACAAACAGTCCAACTAGGTAGGTCCAACTTCGAGAAAGAGGCGTCTCGGCGAATCCAACTCGGTTAAGCAGCGTTCGGGAAGCTACGCTACATCTTCTCGTCGTCCAAGATACCACAGTGTCTCAAGACTAAAGTCTTTGACCAGTGTATGTTGCCAGTGATGACTTACGGAACTGAAACGTGGTCGCTCACAATGGGCCTCATACGAAGGCTCAGAGTCACATAAAGGGCAATGGAAAGAGCTATGCTAGGAGTTTCTCTGCGTGATCGAATCAGAAATGAGGAGATCCGCAGAAGAACCAAAGTCACCGACATAGCTCTGCGAGTCGCTAAACTTAAGTGGCAGTGGGCAGGGCACATTGCTCGTAGAACCAATGGCCGATGGGGCAGTAAGGTTCTGGAGTGGCGGCCACGTACTGGAAGACGCAGCGTAGGGAGGTCCCCAACAAGGTGGACCGATGACCTGGTGAAGGTCGCGGGAAGCCGATGGATGCGGGCAGCAAAAGACCGGTCAGCGTGGAAAGCCTTGGGGGAGGCCTTTGTCCAGCAGTGGACATCTATAGGCTGAAGAAGAAGAAGAATGCGATATCGTAAATAATTACATTTTTTCCGCGTTTGCAGTGAAACGCAGGCTGAACCCTACGAGATTTATCAAAATAACGTATTAAATATTGTACACATTGAATAGGTCTACAGAAAAGACCGCGATTGAATATATATCATCTGTTATGGATATCCCACAATAACATTTTTTGTCATTTACTTTTTATGACAAATATTAGCTGATTTTCTAAGCGATTTTAACCAATACGGCATTAATCCTTATCCAATTAAATATAGATCTATATTACATCGACAATGTATTTAAGGTACCTATAAGGCCATATAGATCTATATTACATCGACAATGTATTTAAGGTACTTATAAGGCCATATAGATCTATATTACATCGACAATGTATTTAAGGTACCTATAAGGCCATATAGATCTATATTACACCGACAATGTATTTAAGGTACCTATAATTATGGTTTAAGGTCGTACCCTCACCAAATGACCTCGAGCATTTGCTCCCTCTTCACCGCGCCCCACCTCTACAATACTTCGCAAAATATTACTAGCGCCGTCTGGCGGACGAAGTACTTACAAATACAAGTCAAATTCATAGACCACAGAAGTAACAGACATGGCACTTTTATTTTTGTTTATTGGTGCGCCCAAATACTTTTGGTTATTATAGACTGAAACAAATGTTGACGATACTTTATAATAAAAATTTTGCGGATTTTATTTTTTAACCGACTTCCCAAAAGTGTGGTTCTCAATTCGATTTATGTGTGCTCGCTGATAACTTTATCGTTAATGAACCGATTTTGACCATTCTTTTTTTATATGAAAGAGTATGCTGCCTATGTAATCTTATTGTTACCACATCAGTGTCGATAATGAAAATTATAAGAAATTTAGGCCAATTATCGAAAATTGTAGGCACGCTTCGGGTGAAAACTTGATAGTCGTATTTATATCGGCCTGACCTGATGATGGAGATGACAGAGAATCAAGGGAATCCACATCAGAAGCAACTGTCATGTGTTTGGGCTTACTTAATTTGTATTGATTAGACCTTTACAACTAAATATGTTATGACTGTAACTTCAAGGTTGGAAGTTAGTTTTGTAGATTGAAAGTTAGCCAAGTCAGATGGTCAAAGGGATAGAAAAATAATATAATAAAGGTTAATTTATCATTATTTATTATTTTAAGGGAAAACGTAATCAGGGTCAAATAAATTTCTGCAGACAGGAAACCTACATAAAAAAAAGATTTGATGTTTTTTTTGGGCTCAGGCAAGACTGAAATTATATTATTATTCTCGTTTAATAAAACAAATACGTAAATTGTAAAAAATAAAACTATCGTATATAAAAAAAAACAAATACATATACTATAATATTATTTACACAAAGCTTCCTTTTGCAGAAAAATAATAAACATCTGACTAATACAATATCCGGTCAGACTGGACGCTGACGGCAGCATATTTGGAAAAGGCCTGCAAGCAAACGACGAATTTCGTTTGCTTTAATTCCTATAAGACCACAATGAAAGTATGAGCATTTCTAGAAATAACGCATTGAAATAACACAACTTAAATTCAGTCTCTTGATTTTAATTGATTTTTGCATAAGCATGACGAGTAGGTAGTGTTTGTACTATATTAAAGTACAGTGTTGTAAATTGTTAAGGAATTCCCTCGACTGTCTATGGTCTTCATCATCAGATCTATTGCAGACCTTCATTTAAACCTATATGGGTGTACAGTTTTCATCAATATAAATGAATTAAGTCCAAACACAAGGTAACTATTGTAAACCTTTGAGGAGTTCCCTTAACTGGCCTTTGTCTTCATCATCAGAGCTTTAATGACAATCCCAACTCATTTAGGTGTAAAGTTCTTATCAATATAAATTTATTAAGCACAAACACGAGGCAGCTGATGTGAATCGTTAAGGAGATCCCTCGGCTGTCTCCCGGCTCCATCATCAACTCCAAACTTTACTAAATTGTAGTGCGTTAAACCACTTAATGAAAAAAACATAGAAATGCCCTAGGCGCCCCTATGATTTTTTAAATTTCTCCTAGGTTTCCTTAGTCTTCCATCATCAGACCCTAATTTCCCTAACATGAGACTACCTTGAAGATATAATCTTTCTAATTAAAAAAAAAAAAAATATGTGGCACTCGGGAACTGCCGCGGTAAAGCTATTGCATAGCATTTTTTATCAACTTATGCAATAGGGTATTTGACTAAAAAAACCTAATTAGTCCGTCAGTCAGATTTCCAAAAAATACTCATCATCATCATTTCAGCCGAAAGACGTCCACTGCTGAATATAGGCCTCCCCCAAGGTTCTCCACGACGACCGGTCCTGCGCCTCCCGCATCCAGCGGTTTCCCGCGACCTTCACCAGGTCATCGGCCACCTTGTCGGGGGCCTACCCAAAAAATACTAGACACATATTTTTTTCTTTTTTCATATAAACAAAAAATGAAGACGACACAGTGCTTTGAAAACTCGTGTGACATCACTGCACGCTACACTTTTTAGCGGCCAGTGACGTCACCAGCCATCACTCCTGATCTTTGATGCCTAATAAATTTGTCAATTTTTATTGATTTGATAAAACAAAATATACGAAATGTAAAACGTATATAATAAACCTATCCAATATTTTTCTATAATCTGAATGACGGACTAATTAGTTTTTTTAGTCAAATACCCTATTATTTATATTATAGTAAAGTTATCCGCAAACAAACATAAAAACATATAACCACCTCCCTTTTGAAATCGGTTAAAAAAACGAACACCAAAATGAACATCAATAACAGAGACACTTTATGATAGTATTATACTCTATGCGACATGCGGTGCGTGAGCGAGCAAGCAGATGCTTTCTCGCTCACGCGCCGACCGCTATGCTAGCGGACCGCGCGATGACGAACGACACGGGTTCCCCCTTCGAGAGCTTGTGGCATACTGAATCTCAATAGCTCGGCAGTGTGACCAACCTTAAATTAGAGATCCTGCCCCACTTAGACAAGAAAACTGACAAATCCTGCCAAAATCAAAAGCACAAAATGCCAAAATAATGCCAATATAATCTAAAAGTTTAAAATAAATAAACACATTATTTTTGAAGTTTTATTTTAAAACTAGCTGCGCCACACGGTTTCACATGGGTTTTTGTTTTAAATGCCCCGTTCCTATTGGTCGCAACGTGATGCTATATGGCCTAGAGCCTTCCTCGAAGAATGGGCTATAAAACGAAAAAAGAATTTTTCAAATCGGACCAGTAGTTCCTGAGATTAGCACGTTCAAACAAACAAACAAACTCTTCAGCTTTATATATTAGTATCGATAAATTGTCTAAAAGTCTAAAAGTGAACTGAATTAAATGACACATTCCTATTAGCGTCTTATTCTTCTGGCTCACTTTCTTTATACATCGCTTTTGTCATTTCTTTAGTTGGCTGGAATGAAACGCAGTCACTATATTCACTAATGCCCTGTTTAACAAGTAAAATAGAGGCGACATGTTTATTAATAAATCTGTTCCGCGTTTTTGTTTTATCAGATGGATTTTCGAGAATATCCTTTCACAAGCAGCATTCGACTTGTTTTTGAACCATTACCTCTTAAAGTATTAATTTTTTAACCTTAATTTAGTTTTTACATTTTGGCATTAGAATTTCCTTCTAGAAACATTCTAAATTATTTTTTATTTGACATAAGAATTTTGTTCTAGATACATTCAACATTATTTTCTCTTGACATTTATTTTTAGGATTTTTATTATTTTATTTATTGTGTATTGTTCCTAACAACAAATTGCTCTGTTCTCTGGTTGTAACTGACGATTTGAAAGTGCTTGTATCTAAGCCTACTTGAATAAAGTATTATTTGAATTTGAATTGGATATTGCATCCTACTCTTTTTGTGGGCTATAGCGGCTAGCGGCTGCTACTTTTGGCAGTATTAACAATATAGTATAGCCATACTATATTGTTAATACTGCCAAAAGTGCCAAATCCTGCCAGATTTCTAAAACGTCAAACAAAAGTGCCAGAGAGTAAAATAAAGGGCTAAACCTGCCAAAAAGGCAGGATCCTGCCACATTTGGTCACACTGTAGCTCGGGCAAGAGAAATGATGGGGAATACGCTCAGATTATTGAATAAAATTTTTGTTTTGGTCGTTTTAAAAAAATATTTCTACAATAATGTTCGTCATGAAATTGCCTATCCATTAGTGTAAGAACGCAATCTAAATAATGCTTACTTTTCGAGGAGATGCACGTTTTTGATAATTATTTCTCTTGTCAGAGGTTTCGTTGTGAAGGAATTATTTAAACATTATGCTTAGTAAAAAAAAAAAATCTACAATTTTGGAGCCAAGATTATGGAGAAAATTTGTGTATTTTTAATAAGTTGATATTTCTTTTGGATAAAGAGTAGATAGCTCCGAAAAAACTACATAAAAACGGCCTGCGGTGTGTTTTTCCCCTGGAACCGCCTTAAATAGATATTTTTGAAGTTATTTCAAAATTGCGGGACTTAGCGGCCGGCCGGGGCGCGGCGCCGCACCGGAGCCCGGACCGCTACGTTTTTTTATACAACGTTCAAAGTTTTTCTGTAATGTATTTAGTATCAACATTGCACCCGTGCGAAGCCGGGGCAGGTCGCTAGTCAGAATATAAACAAAGCTGTTGTGTAGTGTTTTGTTTGCTATTAAATTTTATTAAAATGAGTCTATGAGCAAATTTTAGAGATTGTATTGAGATCAATAGAATAATATGTGTGACCGCGTTTCATTTTTCAAAACATCACTATTCAATTGTAACGTGAACCAACTTTTGACCGCCGAATCGAATAATCGACATTCTTTTGTTTAAAAATGAGTCTTTGTTTTTTATTTTTTTTTTAATTACCAAAGAGGTGGTGGTGGAGAAAATATTTTATATACAAACTTTTTTTATACTGTAAATAGTTTTTAAGTCAAAAAGTCTTATAACTAATATCTCTAGACACTGTTTGTGTATACTGTTTATTAACCAAAAAGCTTTTAAAAGTTAACTAAAATTCTGCAGGATCAACAGTAGCTGCACTTCGTGAATATCTATGTTGTAATCTGTGGAAACTGCAGTTCGTAGTATATGTATTTGCAAGTTTATTCTGAATTTAATTCTATATATTTTTAATATATTACAGTTTGCTTTCCCGTAGAACAAAACAAAAGCTGGAATACTTATAATATAACTAACACTGGGAGTTGTTAGGTCATCAGTTAGAAATTCCAGAACGCCCAATTGGTGTTCGCTTGCAAGGATGGTAGAATTTCGGTGCCGCACCGGGAAATTAGAGAAAGGTAACGTGTTACAACCTCGACTTGAAGCTTACTACTAAATAAAAGTGTTTATCAGGCAGGTCGCTAGAATATTGCTCTTTACTAGATATTTTTCTGCAAAAATTGTCATTATAAAATTGTCTGTCCATTAGTGTCAGCTGCAAAATAAAATAATGTTTATTTTACTCAGAGATGTATGTTATTAATTACAATAAGTACTATTTCTCGTATCTTACGAGAAACTTCGATATTGATATAGATTCGGCTAAACTTTTCCATGAAAATATCGAAGTTTAGCCAAAATCAGCAGTTAGGAATGGCAAAGCGGACCCCAGACTCCAAAGCTGAAAAGCTACGGATGCGATTGGGATTAACGCTGAGATGATGATGATTAAATTATTTCTCGTATCTTGGGTTTCGTTGTAAGGATATTTATTAAAGATTTACCTACTCAAAAAAATTAAAAAGAATAATCTGCAATTATGGAATCATGGAATTATGGGATCATGTAGGTAGTAATTTAATGTACTTTTTGATCATTGATATTTTATTACATAACAGGTTTATTGTAGCTCCAAAAAAAAAAAAAAATCAAAATCAAAATCGTTTATTTCAAATTAACCATCACTTGGTACTTTTGAATAGTCAATGTCGGTCAGTTCAAGAAAAGTGAAGCTAAATTGCACGTTCCAAAGCGTAGATCTCTATGGAGAAGAACGTGCAAGAAACTCCATGGACACTCTTTTAAAATCATAATATATGGGTTACATTTCTTCGTTACATATTTATGTTGCTTCTATCATGTGAGCACAATGTAAAATCAATTAAAATATAAAAATGAATTAAGCCCACTGGCAGCTAAGAGATGACCAGTCTCCACTGACGGCCCCCGTTCACGAGCATGACGCGCGCATCAGCCCCACTTAGCTCAACCATATTGAAGGGAACCAAATGACCCAACAACACGCGCCACCATCAGCAAGACATTTGAGTGAGCATGACAATTCTCAACTGCCAATCTCGCAATGTCAAACAAGTTAAGATAAGTCGTAAATATCCTAATATAATTCACAACTAATATAATATTACTAAGAAAGAAAAGTAATTAAAGGACCAAGTTGTGGTAGTCGCAGTATATTTTTTACATAAACAAAAAAAACAAACTATAGTCCATGGTGCCTCACATTCACAAACTTGAAAAGTGCTTTTACATTATATAATACTATTGCAAAATATTGTGCACAACGTTGAAATAAACAAATAAAATAAAAAAGGAATATTTAGAAAACAACAAAAAGGGGGAATGGCGTCTCTTCCAAACCTACAAAATTGTCTGTGGCTGTGGAGCAGGACTGGCATTTATCCAAGCATTTTTATCAAGGATATAATCTTCCAGTTTATAATATGCTTGCTTACACAGCGTGCGTTTATTGCATGTTTTAAATTTGGATTCATTGAGCTGTTGAATCTCTAGCGGTACTTTATTATAAAATTTTACACAGTACCCCATAAACGAACTATTTACTTTAGCTAGTCTGAACCGAGGTTGATCTAAATTGTTTCTATTCCTAGTATTAAAATTGTGCCTGTCACTTATCTTCTTAAAAAGATCAATATTTTTAAGAACATACATAATGTTTTCATAAATGTATTGACAAGGGACCGTAAGGATGTTTATTTCTTTAAACTGCACATAAACAGCTTTCCTGGGTTTTGGTCAGGTAGGTGCCTTAACAATGCTCATGTTATGCCATCTTAGGCATTTAAGGTTGTGTTTACCAAAATAAAATCTAAACCAATTCATGTCACAACAGAACATCTTCGATAGCCCAAGACTAGTCACTATCTATGATTCAACTTCTCAGGGACGGGCTTTTGGCAACATTCCATGTTGCAAAAAGAGTTTTATTTCATTAATATACGATTAAGTTGGACTCAGGAGGTTTTTAGTACCAGGTCGACCAGTTACGCGACTTTTTTGTAGAACGGACATCGTCTAATATGCATATTTATATGGATATATTTATATGGTTTGAAAATAGTTAGTATTTTAATGTTGTGCTAAAATGGAAGTATCTAAATCTGGAATACTTTGGCAAAGAGCTTACAACAAAAACAGCGGAAGTGAGGAAAGTTGAAACAATATGCAAGAAATGATGGAATGAGGCGAAGAGATCCACTCTTGGTGTATTTTTTATTAATAACGGATAATTTTAGAAAAAAAGTAAACAACGCAGAGTTAAAATATGTGACGTATGAATTGTTTTGTCACGTGTCGTGGTTCGGCATCAGTGAAGGAAATCTGAGAAGCTATCAAAGAGTCTAAATTGAGTTACAAACTGTGTCGACACAGTTATGATGCCTGTCTATATAATCATAAATCTGTGGGTGTTTCTCTACTTCTATTTTTACGTACTTTATCCTAGTTTGGATCTTGGAGCAGGATAATGTATTTTTATTTTTTGCGGCTAAATAACAATTTGTCAATTGTTAACGAAGAAAGCTCAACCTCAACTTTTGATCTCTGTATAATAGATACCACAATTTTGCCAATAACACGTGTAACAAATTATAGAAATTCTTTGAAAACTTTACTTCACAATAATGACGGATATCGCAAATGGCAGTTGAAAAAGACGGCCGCGTGAACCGTCTATGAGGGAGGTTTGAGGCAAAGTCATGATGTGGCCACTATGCTGCAATATTTCAATGTTCTTTATAAATTATTTACTGAATGCACCTTTTACTACATAAATCACGCGCTTTTATTTAGTAAACGACACTATTAATAATTTTAAAATTCCAATGAAAAATGCGCGTGACACTCATCATAGCTTTCCCGTCAAAACTCGAACGTAGAAAGCTATCTAACGCTATTGTTTATCACACCATTTGACAGTTCTGTGACATAGGCAAAGGTAAAGCGAATTTATTATTTTGAACGACACTAACTGTCTTAATAGAATTAAAAGCCTTTCTGAACATCAAAACAGTAGCCCGTTTTATGTCCAGACATAACATGAGCGGGTGTTTTGATGTTATAAAAATATTGTGTGACAAAAAATTCATTGTGTTAGATGTAGCTTTACTTTTGCTTAGAATAAATAGTGAAATGCCTGGGAAAATCATTGTTTTTTCTAAGCCAAAGATCCGCACGAAGTGCGAAGGCCGCCCGATTTATGAGATCTTTTGTTTGTATATTTTTTAGTTTTAATTTTTTGTTTTGTATTTTTGTGGAGTGCGAAGTATTAATACACTTTTATTTATGTTTCCAAAATATGAACTGAATTAATTTTGCAGTAGGAATTAATTTCTTTTTCTCTTACCACCATGACAACCATGGGCTTGCAATGTGAAATTGCATACATTGCACATGGTTGTCGTATAGGCACTATTGGTAGAAGAAGTATACGATAGGAGTTTTGGCGGGAAGCTAAGATGAGTGCCACGATCATTTTTCATTGGACTTTAAAATTATTTATAGTGTCGTTTACTAAATAAAAACGCGTGATTTATGCAGCAAAAAGTGCATTCAGTGAATAATTCATAAAGAACAGTGAAATATTGTAGCATAGTGGCCACATCATGGCTTTGTACCAAATCTTCTCCTAAGTGTTCGGTTCGCGCGGCCGTCTTTTTCGACATGAATAATTCATTACGTGACATTGGCTAAATGCACAAACCGCGCGAAGCCATAAGAGAAAGAAAGAAGAACTTTTGAAGATTTTTATTTTACTTGAAATTGGCACAAAGTCATAACTAGTGCACCACTCCAAAAAAAAAAGAAGTATACGATAGGTGTTGTATGGTGGTTATACTATGAGCTATCCTTGCATAATGGAATTACTCTGTGATATAGCTAATGTAAGCACTTTAATGGTACATACTATCTGCGCGTGTCACTATAATAAAGAGAAGCCAACACATACATTTTATCTGATCCTAAACTGCAATAAATATGTCACCATTGACCACAGTTAAGCGAAATTGTGGTAAATTGTTTAACTTTATTGAAACGAGTTCCGAGAGGAATATCATCATCATCATCAACCTTTTTATAGTCCCACTGCTGGGCACAGGTCTCCTCTTATATAGAGAAGGATTGAGCGTAATCACCACGCTAGCTCAATGCGGGTTGGCGATTTCTGGCTTATAAAGTCCGGGTTTCCTCAAGATGTTTTCCTTCACCTTCTGTCATTTGTGTCCAAGATATACTTAGAAAGTACATATAACTTTAGAAAAGTTACATTGGTACTTGCCTGACCTGGAATCGAACCAGCACACTCATAATTGAGAGGCTGGTGTTTTAACCACTAGGCCACCACGACTTTAGAATTTAGAGGAATATGTTTCCGAATAGTATTCGTATGCTAAGAGTTTGTATCACAAACTTAAAAGCCGCTTTCTTTGTTTATGTGAAATCATTATAAGTCCCGTCTTAGTTAATCTACATGACATACCTAAAGCTTGAACTATATTTGTAGTTACACCAAATGTATTAAAGATATAAATGTAGGAGTATTACAATCGCTAACACGATATTTTAAAGACAGCCTTGTTGAGGTTGAATTTGATTATTGTCTCTGGCAGCTAACATTTTATAAATAAATTAGGTACCCGGTATTCGGTCCGTATTCGGTTACTCCTCCGCTATTCTTTTCTGATTAATTTCGTTGCGGGACCCAAGACAGTTGAAACGTTTCTCCGGGACTCGTCGGGCTTCATTGCTCGGCGTTTTTCTGGCGGTCTCCACTGTTGATTCTGGCTTTCAGGAGTTGCAGTGGGTTGGGAACAGTGTGGCGGGTTTTGTCCCAGATAAAAAAAAAAAAATTAGGTAAATATATTTGAGTTTGGAAGGCTAGGCAGACAAGTAAAAAATGTTTTATTGTTTCGGTAGTATGGTTTTTGGCAGCATCAAGTGAACTTAAAAATGTAGTAACTTAGTACAAAAAATTACAAGATGTTCTTTTATACAACAGTTTGTTTTTTGAGCGAGTTTAAAGTATGCAAATATATTGAGTGAATGATTTTATAAGTGAGTTATTTTATTTTGAAGTTTTTCTAAAGGATCCCAAAAGGTATTGCAACCCATTTCCATTTATTCACTACAAGAAGCCTTTGGATAGATTTAGAGATATAATGAAGAAGAGAGCCGTTCAGGAACTGAAAATAATATTAATAAACTGTTCCATTAAACCTTGCGATACAAAATTTTGTTTCAATGTAGTGAGTGGAAATGCTTAGGTACCCACACTACCTACCATACGGGCAAGTGTTGTTCAAATCAGTGCTCCAAGTGAAATACCTCGATTTTCCGTTGCGTCCATTTACACACATATTAATACTTATATGTATATACATAATTATGTATTTATACAAACGCTCTAAACTCCAGTGGCATGTTAAGTACCACATAACATTGCAATGAACTGTGTGAGAGCGCAGTCAGTGCATGTGCGTGTACGTGTAGAGATAATACACACTAATAAACTGTCGTCACACTACTCGAAGTAACGTTATTTATAGTTCTATTTAGAAAACGCATCATAGTGCCCCGAAAAGCGTTATTGCAATTTCTGTGCTTAAATTCAGGTAAATATGTGTATTGTGTTATCTGTTAGGGCTAAGCAATATATTCACGACTAGCGGCCCGTCCCGGCTTCGCACGGGGGGACTTAAGATTTTTTACATAGTTTTACGTTTTATTTATATTTATTCTCAGTTTTTTTTTTATTTAGGAAGTATTTACCTTTTGAAAACATTTTTCCGGACTTCATTTACTTATTTCATTTATTTAATTAATTCTTTTCTTCTTAAATAGGAACCTACCTATTTTGTTGTTGTTTGTTTTGGTTGAGGTAAAAGTTTGTTTTTAAATTGTTATTTTACATTTATTGAAAAATATTTACATCTTTTCATTTTTTTTTGTTTTTCTTTATTGTTTTAAGGTTTTTTTGTTTTTTTTTTGTTGTTTTAAGGTTTTTTTTTGTTAAAGTTTTTTGTTTTTTTTAAGGTTTTTGTTGTTGTTTTAAGGTTTTTTTTGTTAAAGTTTTTTGTTTTTTTTTTTTGTTAAAGTTCTTTGTTTTATGTGTTTGATCAAATTATCGTAATATTTACATTTTACTTTAAGGCTTCACTGTAAACTATGTTTGCAGTGGTATTTGTAGGTGCTAACAAAACATATTGATTTTTTAGGAGATCCTACTCGAGAAAGGGCTACATATAACTGCCCATGAGAAAAGCACTCTTTTCTTAGGTCGACGCCAACAATCGAAAAAGTTTGCCCCTGTGATTTATTTATCGTAAGGGCAAACGATGTCTTCACAGGAAACTGTAACCTTTTAAAGGATATAGGTAAATCCGTCGGAATCATCGGGATTCGCGGTATGTGAGCGAGCTGTCCGGCCGCGGGCCCAGTGATGATTGTTGCTACAATCACATTGTCTCGTAATTCCCTTATCAAAAGTCTTGTGCCATTGCACATATTGGGAGGGCTTAAATTTCTCAAAAGCATGATAGGAGTACCTCCTTTTAATTTTAGTTCGTGGGGTGGCAAGCCGGCAGGGTTGAGGGAATTTAAAAATTCTTGTGGGTAGTGTACTGCATCTTCGATGTTGCACACAGTGTCAATAGATTTGTAACATTTGAAATCACCTGGTACTTTTTCCATAATCATTCTGTTTATATCATTTACGGAATCGTTTCTTGGCGACACTATCGCCCTCGAACAGAGCCAATTGAAATTTCGTTCTGTGAGATTTTCAATGTCGGGATAGATTGTGTCTATAAGAACATCTAGACTGTTAACAGTTTGAGCCAATTCATTGTCCAACGATACTTGGGAGCTATTTGCAACTGGCGATGGTAGTTTTCCATCTCCAAGTTGAAGTATTTTTTGTGAGAAATTTCCATTGTTGTCGTTACTTAAATGTGCTCTCATATTTGTGCGCAAATTTAGAGTTTTAATTGATTGCCACAAAGGTGATGATTTGAGGCACGCTTTAATAACGTCGGCGCGTGTACCTTTAGTTATAACCGGTAGTGTTTGGCGAAAATCTCCAGCCAACACAAAGGTTACGCCTCCCATCACATTGCCTGAGTTCCTGAGGTCTTTTAATGTGCGGTTCACAGCTTCCACGTGAGCTCTATGGCTCATGGTACACTCATCCCAAATAATCAGTGAAGTGTCCTGTAAGAGCTTCCCAAGTGGACCATTTTTGCGGATTGAGCATACCGATTGTTGTTCTAATGACACAGACAACGGTAATTTAAAGGTCGAGTGAGCATCTTCCCACCATTTAATAGAGTTGCAGCAATGCCAGAAGACGCGACCGCCAGTGCTTTTCTTCCAGATTGTCATACTTTGGCTAATATTAAATTGGCAAGAAATGTTTTACCAGTTCCGCCAGGCGCGTCCAAAAAAAAATAGTCTACCTTTGTTGTTGATCACACTTTCAATTATAGCATCGAACGCAATTTTTTGATCTGCCACCAACTTGGGTACATTTGAGTTGACATATACTGATAACTCGTTAACATCGTATGTAGAGCTCGGTATGGCATTAACTACATTTTGTAGGGGGCGATTCGGAGAGGGTAACCCAAAGTCTACCAAATTTTTATCGTTCAGTTCTAAAAGTTTATTTTCGATCTGTATCAAGCCTTCATTATAAACATCAAAATCTTGTTGACCTCTTTCTTGGGCTATGTGTCTGATATCTTGACACAAATCGTTTTTAAAAGTGTTCCATAATTTGAGAGGTTCCGAGGGGAAACAAAATAATAGAATCACCACAAACAATTCTCTCAGCTTAAGCGGACATTGGGATATTGAAGCTTCTCTCAAAGTTATTTCCCATTGGTTATCATTTTCCAGCAAACCTCTATCTCGGCAAGCGGCTTGGTAAGTTTCTTTAACAATTCCCTCAACTGTTTTTAAATACTGGAATGATGTTGGGCCACGTACATGATGAAGTAGTATCCTGAGATAAAAACATTCTGACTGTGAAGGATGAATGCTGTACACTCTTCCTAATGCTGCATCTTTTTTTATGCCGGGGTGTCCAACTACGTCTTGGCCACGCTTCCTTCTAGAAAATTTATTGTTTGCCCATGTATAGTAATGAGGGACTTCGTGATAGAGTAGTGCTCTAGCAAACCCGTCACTGCTGTACAGGTCAAAAAAGGCAGTGAGTGTCGTTTTAGGTGGATTTTCAACATTATTTTGTATATTTTCCGCTGAGAAGTATACTCGTTGTCCGTTCTCTAAGTGTACCGCTAAGTGTACTACGGTAGGGTGTCTGTCATGTATAGGAAACTCTAACAATCTCCACACTGCTTCAGATGTACTGATGTATCGGCCGTTTAAATATTTTTCAACTTCGTCATGAGCATTTCTGACACTGAAAGTGGCTTGATCCGATCCTTTATTAATGTACTTACATATGTACTTAATTGCTTGTACGGAATGACAATATTCAACGTTTATGTGAGCGTTGAAAGATCGGCACAATATTGGGCAATATGAAACGATCCATCTGTTGTCAATGTTGACTGTTCTTCCTCGCACATTCAAGGTAGCGACCTGCCCTCCGTTGTCGATGTCGCGTCGTCGATAAACGGGATATCCGTCCTCACCGGTCTCGGTTTGAGTTACAAAACGTCGTGGGTATTTTTTTGAACAAATGCCATTTTTCATGCACGGCGAAGTCAAATTTTCTTCCCCACATGGTCCATGTACCATATTTTTTGTGACTATTTCGAACAACTCTGGATCTTCATCTTTATTAGGTAGCTCGGCAACTATTATGCCATCAATTTCATCGGGCTGTATTTTTGTGTCCAGCCAAAATAACATATGACAATGCGGCAATCCTCTTTTTTGCCACTCTACAGTTACCTTAAAACATTTAACCGTCCCAAAAATCGCGTTTTTTGTGATTATGTTTATAATTTTTTTCATTTTTAAGTGAAACACTCGAGCAATGATGTCATGCCGATCGAAAGATCGCTGATCGGGAAAAAGTTCTTGCTTTATTTCTTCCCATTCCGGATTACACGTAAAAGTTATAAAAAGGTCAGGCCTTCCATAATTGCACACATAAGTCATAGCATCTTGCGTCTTTTCGTGGAGATACCTCGGTGACCCGGTAAATGACGACGGCAAAATGACATGCTGACCTAAAT
The DNA here is from genome assembly GCA_017933935.1 of Sesamia nonagrioides. Lineage (NCBI taxonomy): Eukaryota > Metazoa > Arthropoda > Insecta > Lepidoptera > Noctuidae > Sesamia > Sesamia nonagrioides. The sequence goes on from JADWQK010001986.1 coordinate 60,330, forward strand.
TGGCGGCATTTACACCTGCGTCTTGGTTTAAAGCATCCCTCAAATGAATATAGTTATCCGCTCTTAGCTTTTGTTGGTTTCGGGAAATAAAATTTAACCTCTCTGAAATCATCTTCGCCATCATATCGACCTATGCAAAGAACAAAGTCACATTTGCAAAATCTCTACTTTTCAGGAGAGCGATATAAAGTTTGTCTCATTCAAATTTAGTTGTAACTTTTTTTTTAGTAATTCTTCATACTTCATTCTTTTAATATACATATAAAATATTATTATGCATTGATTCTTATCAAAACATTAAACTGAAACCCTTTATTTTAAAAATTAGTAGTATATATATGCACATATGACGATTTATTGTGGAAATCACTGAACAAATGTGTGTCATATATACAAATGAAACTTTGTTCTTGGACAGAGTGCTGGTACCAAGTCTAATTGAAACTTTATTTTATGTAAATTCTGATAGCCAAACGGTTCTATTTTGTGAAAGGGTACAAAAAATCACAATGATAATGAATAATTAAAAAAATAAACATTATTTATTGAGTAATCACAGTATGCAACTTAGTAATCTTAGGTAATTAATAATTTTTTAATCGTTTTTGTAACCCTATGTTACATAAAAATTATATAATAATATAATCAACCAAATAACACTGAATCGTACCTATAATAATATTATTAGTAATAGGGTAGGTAGGCTGGGTAGGGTAGGTAAGATAGGGTAGGTAAGGTTAGGGTAGCATGAAAATGGTACAAAAATTATTTAAATTGTCAAAAAATCTTAACTAATTAACATTATTTTATGAGATCAAACTTAATGAGATCAAAACGTTTACATAATTATTACTTTTAACTCCTTTTTCGTAAATAAAATCAATAGATGACACAGCTGATTGACCTCAGCTGTGTCATCTATAAATTGTATTTTAATAATTTATAGTTAAAAATACAAATAAGAGAGTGTTTCTTCACAACATAATTAGGTATAAAATTAAGACCGAGAAAGTAGTTGCCTGAACAAGGGAGAGATCGGAAATAATTCGTATATTGAGAAGGTATAATTCCCGAATCAAGTAAAATAGATCCTTATGTCTATCTTTAGATAAATTTAATGGCTTTTTGTAAGCTTGTTCTAAGATTGGTATAGAAGAAACAGCATTACTGCGGGTATTAGAACATATTATTAAAATCTTTTTGTAGTCTATTTCGTTAGGATCATATTTATACAACAGCTTGTTACGTTCTGAATTATCCACGAATACTTCTCTTAAACTATTCCACGACACTTTAACTCCTTCCGTGTTCTTTTCTGTGTTCCAAATACAATGGGATTCCACCGGGACAAAAGATAGAACATCGTCATACACAGTACAGGTACCAAGCTTTATTACGCGATGGTGTTTTGCGTAGCGTCCTCTCATGTCCTCTTCCATAACAGTGCAGCCATCGTATCGTATATATTTTTTTTTTTTCAAAACAGCAAGACTGCGAGACCGACAGTGACACGGAGCTCCCAAGATTTTATTATCGATTACTTTATCCTATCTCTACAACAATTGGTCTAACTGCAATGCTTCGATGTCGTTATGGAGGTCAGACGGCAGTCGCTTCACGGAAAATGTCGAAGTTTAGCCATATCAGCAGTTGGACTGGTAAAGCAGACCCCAGACTCCAAAGCTGAAAAAGGCTTCGGATGCGACTGGGATTAACGCTGGGATGATGATGATGACTTTATCCTATCTCTCTATCCTATACCTACCCCTACCCTTTTGGTCACATACTTCTTACCAATATTTTTGACCACTCAGCTTTCGGCATAAACGTTTCTTGCATTTTTTTTTAGGTGTAGCAGGGTATTCATCTTCACTGTTTTGTTAACTACCTATATGTATGTATGAGTACTTGATGGTGACTGTGTCGAAAGGTCATCATCATGGACAGCACAAAAAGTGTCATTACATTTTAAAATATGTTGATTTAACGAAAAGGCATAGAAGTAAAAATATTTGTAGTTTAAATAGATTGTATATTTCTAGAACTAACAACGGGTGAATTGTTGAAAGCTAGATGGTGCATCGATTGTCAATGGTGTTATTGGTTCGTTAATTATTGCAGACGTTGCCGTTGATGGAAATAACTGATCATTTAATGGGTTTTCAGTATTATCCTAAAGCAGTATTAGGCTAGTTGGTAGTTCAGTATTACATGCAGGCCCTAGTGAAGATAATTGATTGTCTTGAACTGTTCCATCAAGTATATGTCGTCGTCCCATACTGCAGGTATCTCTTGATCAATATTTTCAACCCCCTGTGGTAGCGGTGATACAGCAAATGACCGAATTTCATGAGATGGTAGTGGACACGACGTGGTAATAGCTTCAGAATCATCCACATTTTCTGAAAACAAAAACTAATTAAAATAAAACATCGTTACAAATAACAAAACAATAAAAGTTGAAATAGATATAAATTTATATATATTAATATTAAATATTAAAAAAAATATGTATTTATTGATATTTAAATAGTTTTTAAGTAGAAAAAAGGTTTATCTTAATGTGATAACCAAGAACAAGACTTTATTTACAAATAGACCTCACGATTTCAGAACAAATTCCCTCAAACAAAGTAACATTTGCATATAGACCCTATATTTTATACACAACTTCCGACTAATAAAGTAACAAGTATAAAAAAATACACAAAACTTATTGATTATCATGATATTTTATATATTTTTTTAAAGATTGAATGAATCGAAATTTCTTTTTTTACGCTTTTGCAATAAAAGCTAACATTTTTATAGAACAAAGGTGTATTTGAATATGAAACCGTTCATCTCACTACTTTGGCGTTAAACTAATATCTACTCAAGAAATATTACAAAAAACTATTTAAAAGTAATCTATTTATTTGTATGTAACACAACTATTCATTTAAATAACTAAAGTTTAATTTACTTACCAGGAATATTCATTTCTTCATTATTTATCCCATTGGAGTCGGTCGTATCACAATCAAAATTTTCATTATACGAATTTAATAGCACATTTAGCATGCGTTTCGAGCGTGTCGGTTTCATTTTAAATAGATAAATATAGATACATTAATGAAAAAATATGTAAGTAGACTAATTTGCGGTGAAGCGTCCTCGCGGCCCTAGTTCCGTAGAACATGAAGACGACTGTCGATGTCACCCACCTCGCACGGTGCGTTTGCGTCGCACCGGACAGCGGTTAACGACACATATGGAGCAGGGACCTTGTTTTTTGGAGAGCTAAACTAAATAGGCTTTTGTTCGATTGCTATCTTCGTAACTACGTAACATTTTTGAATTATTATTTTTTTGGTAAAATATAGAGGTCCGTTAACAGTAAAAAATACAATAAAAGTACTTTGGTAATATATTCAAATAAAACTTTGTTCTTTGCATAGGTCGATATCAACACAATACTGATTAAACAAATCTTTGTAATAATGCAGTGTGTTAAAACAGTTCGTCCTAATCATTAAACGGTAGGCATAATATTGCATACATGACACTGTCTTATTTCGTAATGCATTCTGCTGAGGAATATTCACATAATATCCGTCGTCTCCAGTTACATATATAAGTGGATATTGTAACGGATCGTAAGCGCGGTGCAATTCCGACACTCGTTTTAGTTGTCCGTCTCTACCATGCAGCACAATATCCCTGGGTCCTTTGTCTTCGTCGACCAACAGAACGGCCACTTCATTTATGGAAGGAGCGTTATATCTGCCTTAGTGTTCTGTCTGAGGTGTGCGATCAGAGTGAATGATTAGTTTTAAACTTTCCGAGTTGTTAAGTTCGATACTATGCTTGAAACTTCGTACGTATATATTGTGGCTATTTAATACGGTCTGCAATTCGTTAATCAAATCAATTTTTAGCGTAGGGGCCATGTTTGCTCGCAAAGATAGTTGGTCAGCTTCTGAAATAAAATATATTTGCAGAAATTGAGGGTTTTGTCCTGCTGGTGGTAAGAGGCTACCTATAAGATGGTAGACTTGTCCTTCTACCTTAAAGGTGGGCATAAAATTTCCCTCTCTAATTTCTTTTGCCCCAAACGAAGTCATCTGAAAAAGACTATTGTATCTACGCGCATTGTTCAAAAAATGCGCAGAAAGTGTGTGATTATTAGTCAATAGGCTTTTTATTGGTTCTGGTGGCTCTGTTATATTAGGAAGAATAACTTTTCCAGACGCGCAACACATACCGTTCGCTTCATCATTCCATTTTTTTTGCACAACATCGCGGGCAAACCTTATTCATTGCTCCGATTTGGATGCTGTTTTGATGAGCATAATCAATTTGTGGATCGTAACTGAATGCCGATCTATTGCTATGAGCTAAAACTCTATTACGCGTCCTAATTGTTAAAGAATGTTGTCTTTCTCTCTGTGCAATAAGTCGCTGCGAGCGTTCGGCGCTAGATTCCCTGGCACGTGTTTGCGAGTTCCTAACCCTATTTTCTGCAAGGCTCTGCGAACGTTCAGCACTCGATTGTCGTTCGTGTAGTTGTGATGATCGGGTATTTTGTGCTGAAAGACGAAGCGGATGTTCGGCGCTTGATTCCCTTGCACGTGATTGTGACATTCTGTCACTATTTTGAGCAAGGCGGTGCAAGCGTTCGGCGCTAGATTCGCTTGCACGTGATTGCGACGCATACGCTCTCTGATTTGCGAGACGATCAAAATTTTCAGAAACTGATTCTTCATCACGTCGTATTTTTGCTAATCTCGCTTGAGAGCAACTTTTAGATAGTTGAGACCTTTTTTTCTTGGCATATTGATGAATTTTTAATTAGAAATTAGGATAGAGAATAAGAATAGAATTTAGGATAAATACTTACTATGGAAAATAAGGGTATAAGTAAGAATATAATTTAGGATATTATAGCAGTAAAGCCTGAATGAACAATTTATAATTAGTTCTGAAAAGAACTTTTTTACTCGAACAAAAAATGCAAAAGAACTTTTTTACTCGAACAAAAAATGCAAGTTAAATAGTCTACAAAATGTTTAAGATCGGTTACGTGACACGTCTGCTGCGTAGGGAGCCGACCGCGCGAATGAGCCGCGCGGCTACCTATCTCACTGATCTGACCTCCCCTTCCCCGCACCGCCGCGTTGCCCGGCTGGCTAGTCACTTCACGCCGCGCGCCGCCCCGGGCCTTTTTTATGTATTTTTGAAATAGCAGGTAAGTACTTACCTAATAGGTATCTTTTGGATGAATTAATAGTCATAAGGTAACCGATTGAACAATTCAAAAGTTATCTAGAGCAAACTTTTATAAGGATTGAACCATTCATTAAAACGATTGTTATGGGTAAACTATAAAAGGTAGACATATGCTCTCGCAGACTTTTTTAAAAAGAATGTTAAGATGAACAATTCATCCATAGAGCATTTTTGTATAACTTTAACTATATGCCCAGCGCACGCCACGGAAGGCCTCAGAAACGACACTTTTCCTCCGTTTTTAAAACATTTTTGGTTACTGCTCCACAACTATAGGACCTAGCGTGATATTATATAGCCTATATTACTTCTGAATAATGCAGCTTTCTAATGGTCAAAAAATTATTGGAATCGGTCCAGTAGTTTTTGAGTTTATTCATTACAAACATACAAAAATACAAATCTTTCCTCTTTATAATATTACTATAGATGAACGATGTCTGAGTTCGAATAATAATTACAAGGTGTTGTTGTTTTTTTTTCCCTGATACCATGATAATATTTGGATGTTAAGAAAAACTCGTTAGGTATTTAATAATTAAATGTAATACAGCTGTCTATAAAATCGACAGAACGATAATGTTCTTTCCGAATAAGTTAGTCAATAACTATGCTTAACTTATGACCTCTCAGAATTCTAACTTCCTTATTTGGTTTTCCACGATCGACGATCTACCCCTACTTTCTAACTTTACGAAATGTGTGATCAAAGCTTTGAAATTTTGCAGACGTAAAGTTAGAAGTCCGGATTAAATAATAGGGTACTTTTATCTCGAAAAATGTGATGTTCCCGAGAGAAATAAAAAAAGCGCGATATAACTGAATTTCACGCGGGCGAAGCCGCTGGCGGAAAGCTAGTATTTAATAAAATCATTATTAAAAATATTAAAAAAAAACTAGTTTTCCGCCCGCGGCTTCGCCCGCGTGGAGTTCGGTTATGTAAACAACCAAACAAACTCACTTTCCGGTCTATAATATTAGTATGGATGTACATGTATAGCAAAATAAATGAAATTATATTAAATAAACAAATGTTTATAATAAATGACGTTTTGCCATTCCACCCATAACAAACTCGTATCCATCTTTACCATTTTCGCATATGTTTATTATAACGGTGGTAATGAATTCAATTGCACCATTATGTCCTTAAGAAAAACTTTTTGAAATGACACTCTTTCGAAGGAAAAGTGACATTAAAAATTCCGTCCTAGCTTAGTAAGCTATCTTGATCTAATTTAATTCTTTGGATTCCATGGAGTGGAAATGTAGGGTGTGTAATGAACCCTGGAGACGACGTGCCGGCCAGGGGTCGTAAATACGCACAATAATTTATGTAAATGTTTAAGTTCTTACTAACTTTCAACATAAACATGAGAGGGAACCCCTAGCGAGATTCAAGCTTTTTTTACAAAATATGATTTGGGACCGTATTATATAAACTTCTGTGATTTTTTATGGAATATAATTCAATACAGATTTTTTGTCAGTGATGAGATATGGAACTGAAACGTAGTCGCTAACAATGGCCCTCATACGAAGACCCAACGTCACACAAAGGGCGATGGAAAGAGCTATGCTCGGAATTTCTCAGCACGATCGAATCAGAAATGAGGAGATCCGCAGAAAAACCGAAATTACGTACATAACTCTTCCGAGTCGCTAAAGTTAAGTGGCAGTGGGCGGGGCACATACGTATAGAATCGATGGACGGTGGGGCAGTAAGGTTCTGGAGTGGCGGCCACGTACCGGAAGACGCAGCGTAGGTAGGCCCACAACAAGATGGACCGATGACCTGGTGAAGGTCGCGTGACATCGACGGATGCGGGCAGCACAACAGGTCAGTGTGGAAAATCTTGACCTGTTGTCCTTTGTCTAGCAGTGGACCTCTATAGGCTGAGAGGAAGAAGGTTTTATATATTTAAGGGTTGAATTTATTAATTCAACCCCTGATTCAAGAAGATCATGTAGGTATGTAGAAAATTATAATAATATTTCTAATTATTATTATAATTTTTATTATTATTATAATTCTAATTATTATTATTATAATTCTAATTATTATTATTATAATTCTAATTAATAATAATTAGAATTATAATAATAATTATTATTATATTACTTGATCTTCTTCTTCCCTGGTCTCGCCTTTTCCCGTTACGCGGGGTCGGTTTTCCTGGCGCCGCTACCACGCCACTTATTCTGCTGGTATACGTCGTCATTTGAAAGCCGAAAATGCTTTATATTCTTGCGGACATTCGTCATCCATGTAATTGGGGGCCTTCCTCTTCCTCTCGTCATTGTAGCCGTGGAATGGCACTTCTTCACGACATGGTCGTCTGGCCTTCGCTGTGTATGACCGTAGCATCTCAGCCTAGACTCTTAAAGGTACCTCTTACATATTCATTGCGCATCTTGTCTTTAAGTGTAACTCAGCCCGCCCAGCGCAGTATTCGCATCTCGGCTGTGTGTAGCTTCTGTATGTGACTTTCTTCGCAGCCTATACCTTGCTGCCGTATAGGAGAGCTGGTCTAACAGCTGTTTTATAGACCTTGCCTTGTGTTCGAATTGGCATTTTGTTCTCGCACAGTACTCCTGTAAGAGTTCACCATTGACTCCACCCACAGGTTGTCCATTGAGCATGTATTCGCTTCAATGGAGCCATCCGCCGAGATAACGGAACCCAAGTACGGTTAATTACATACATACTTAATAGGGTTGCGAATTATTCAGAAACATAGCTTTCCGCCTGCGGCTTCGCCCGCGTGGTATTCGGTTATATCGCACTTTTTAGATTTCCCTCGGGAATATCAAATTATTCCGGGATAAAAAGTACCCTATTATTTAATCCGGATTTCTAACTTTACGTCTGTAAAATTTCAAAGGAATCGGTTCAGAAGTTAGGGCGTGAAAGCGGAACAAACAAACAAACTCACTTTTCGATTTATAATATTAGCACAGTTTAAAAATCATACAGTAGGTCGACGCCTTTGATCTCGTGTAAAATGTCGACATCGTCTAGACAGTAACGCATCGGCCAGGGTTGTCACAAATAAACAATATTTATGAAATTATTTATTTATTGCAGATCAACATCGATAGCTGTATTATATTTAATTAATTTGCTATTTTTACTAAGGGAACCACTCGAGACAGATTTAAGTTATTTAGATGGCATTTTCGTAACCAGCACCCCAATCCACCTCGGAATTAACACCCATATCATATTGTAAATATGTACTTAAATTTAAATTGGTATCCGCCATCTTGGATTTCAAAAAGGATAGCTTTTTCGTAATAATCACACCAATTATATTTACTTAAAAGTGACACCCATATTAAATTATAAAAAAATTACGTCCGCCATCTTGGATGTCACAAAGGATGGCTTTTTCATAACAATTAATTATACACAAAATTGACACTCATATCAAATTATAAAACAAACAATTAAAAAAACAAACACGCGTCAGCCCTTAATGATAGATACCGAGCTACGAACATCGTTTTGTTCGCAGCTCGGGTGCCGCTTACCCGCGTCTCGTCCCTCACACCCCGCACGATTGCTCTGTCTAGACGTCTTCGTTGGACGACTGTATGATTTTTAGACTGTGATATTAGTAACGATTTAATTAAACAACAACCTGATACTGACGTACACATTGCAAAAGACTTGAAAAAAATAAGTATTTTGAGAGCTATCATAACGCTTTTCCCTTAAAAAGTAGTTGATATTCGTCAGCGTGTTAAAAAGGGATGGAACGAGGATTGAAAGTTCTGTTGGATTTGTTTTTCATTTCCAACAAGTATTAGTAGGTCACTGATTCAGGAAAATAAACACCGACAGTGTAGTTGTTTATCACGAGGGAGATGTGGGTATATGGACAGAAATAAATTAGTTTCAGCTATTCTGTAAACATACGATTGCGTTCCGTGAAATTCTTATTAGTTATGTTTGTATTTAATCTTTTTTTTTTAATAATTATAAAGTAGTGCTTGACTGCAATCCCGCCTGATGGTAAGCAGTGATGCAATCGTTGAGTGTAAAGCGCACTAGTTTATTAAGCCTATTCACTTAAAAAACTTAGAATAGGAAGGATGACGGCAGTTGAACGAGGTGATGCAATGTAAAACCCAAGACCAACACGACCAAACGATGCTGCGCTAGAGGGAGATTGATCTGGAGACTCTCCACGACCAAATTCCCGAGACAACAACATTTGGCGCACCGTACCCGCCACACATCGCAACACAACTGCTCAGACCCGTCATCCGTACGGCTTCACCAGACATCATGCCGGAACACGACGAATCGCTTGGCGGCAAGACTTTGTCTGGTGGGTGGTAACTTCCGCCGGCAGCCGATGTTATGGCCTACCACCGAGAAGGATTTTAGAAGAGAAGAACGACGAGAAGTTATTAAAGGATCAATAATATATCTACGCACGCAGAGGCCAACCAACTTTTCTATACTCGTTATCCTTGTAACAAACGAAATCCAATGGTCCATAAACGGTTAACCCTGAAATCCACATTTGATCTATTAAATTGATTGTTTTGTTGTTTTCTCGGTGGTAGGCCATAACATCGGCTGCCGGCGGAAGTTACCACCCACCAGACAAAGTCTTGCCGCCAAGCGATTCGTCGTGTTCCGGCATGATGTCTGGTGATGCCGTACGGAGGACGGGTCTGAGTAGTTGTGTTGCGATATGTGGCGGGTACGATGCGCCAAATGTTGTTGTGTCGGGAGTTTGGTCGCTGAGAGTCTCCAGATCAATCTCCCTCTAGCGCAGCATTGTTTGGTCGTGTTGGTCTTGGGTTTAACATTGCATCACCTCGCTCAGCTGCCGTCATCCTTCCTATTTCTTAGTTTTTTATTGTTAAGTGGATAGGCTAAATAAACTAGTGCGCTTTACCATTAACGATTGCATCACTGCTTACCATCAGGCGGGATTGCAGTCAAGCACTTGTTTATAATTATCAAAAAAAAAAAAAAATGGCTAGGCTACCAACAAGAAAAGTCTAAATTATCCATTTTCTTTTGTTAACTATATTGTGTGTTGATATGATTTGAGTTTATTTTGTGTCATTAATAGATAAAAATTACCACAGGCCTAATCGAGTTAGAGTTTTGAGTGCTCAATTTCAATTAATAGTTTTCCGCCTCTAAAATAAATACACACATTTGCGACATGCATTGTTTCCATTGCTGGGTAAAACCGATTTGTACCAGTTTTAGAATTTGTCTTTTGCCACACAAAATATGTCGATAGGTACGAACTATTCAGAACTTCGCATTAATGCTGAAGTGCGTTCATTTCATTTTCATCGATAATAGTATGTCTTTGGACTTAGTCAAAATACCAGCAGGTGATTGGGCTATTACTTATGCAGCGGAATTGGTTAAAATTCACTGGACTTAAATAAACGTGATTTTCAAAAATTAATTCACACATAAATTTCGCCTACCATTACTTTATTGTTATTCACTCATTATAATACAAATGTAATTTGTGTTGACATAATTAAAAACACAATATTGAATTTTGAATGTCATTGAACTTGACAGTGAGGTTGTTAATGTTATTATGTTTAGGAACCTCGAATTGTACTGAACTGCGTGCTATCTGGAAATTAGGCTGAGAATCAGTACTATTCGAAAGTCAAAATTATACAACATGTAAAGAAAACCCTATCCGATCCGTATTAGGTATCGATAACTGATTCTACTAATGCCTACAAAGCAGGGCTTAACCTAAAAAAAATACCCTTAAAAAAAATGACGAAAAAGCGAGGTAACTTAATATATGTGCGGTAGGCAACACAGTGGGCATACATGCGCGGGCGAAGAGGGGCAGGGTACGCGGCACGTGGTCTCATCACTCATAATAATACTGTAGAAAATGGTGTTGTCACTTTTAAAAAAATACCAAATTTTGGGGAAGTTGGAATTGATTCGCGGGAATAAAAGAATATTTCAAAATTCATTAGCATTTTTATTATGATGATTATGTAAAATTTCATATTTTATTTGATCATATGTAGACCTAACCTTTATTATCTTTTTGGGTCGGACGGGGTTTTCTTTACATATTGTATAGGTAGTGTCGTCAATACGTTTGCCCTTCATTCGTCCGGCCTACATTCATTTATATTGACGAAACAAGAAAATCAATACGACTTATATATTTTAACTATAAACAACATGTCTATACGAACTAGTTTTTAAAATCCTTCTTTTAATTTATGAGCAATGAAGCTGAACCTAAACCTAAGAATTAGTGCCCTGCGTGGTTACGCGGCGTATCAACCTCATACAGTGATTAGTAACGGCAAAGCAACGAAGTAACAAACTCGTGGAATAAATACTCTTTAATGTACCAAACAATATTTGCAAACTCTATAAGGGTGACCAGGTGAACACGTTACCAGAAATAGTGCATTATTTTTATAACATACATGTTATTATTAGTACACACATAAAGACCCACAAAAGGAATTTCGTTCCTCCTTTCTGAAAGCGGATATAAAGTGGCTGCATCCTGTACTTAGTTCTAACAATACAACCACCTAATTGAACCTTGACGCCTTATTATTTTTATTCTTTCTCCAACGACGTGTAAAAGTGATCAGTGATCCTACTTGCTTAATAAACGATTTCATTTCATTTAATTTTATTTCCAACTACAGCGTTTATTTTTATTGCAGATGACGTTAGCCACGTGGTGTGGACGAAGCGGGCCCCGGATGGGGCGCTCTTACAGCGCTCTGCTTGCATCGCAGCGGCTGCGCGCTGGGGGCCCTGGGGCTTGCGCCAGTGTGCGAGGTCCCCGCCGTCTGCGCAGGCTATCCACCGCCACCACTCAATTGTATGATGCGCCGCCCCGTGCGCAGGTGAGGTCAGGCACACAATCACATACTAAATGGGAACGGTGGGCGACGGCAACTAATGCTTCACTAACACTTTAGTAAGTAGACTGCATTTTATTCACATAACTTAAAACGACACAATGATCTGGATACCTTCTTTATGTCCCTTTTTATGCAAAATTTAATTACTGCTCAATTGTCGGTGTAGCAGCTTTCATCTAAGGAAAATCTTTTAGTTGTTTTGTATTGTAGGATTATTATGTTTTAACCTGATTTGTCCTTCAGTTGATTCGTATACCTGCTCATTATGCATGAGTTTTTTCTTTAAAAATACGCCGTAATATCAGGTACCTAGTTTATAATGATGATAAAATAAAGTAACATAAATAACCTTATTGTTTAAAATAAAAGTTTTGAAGAACACCTTCAACTAATTCAAAACATGGCTGAGTCGAAACGTTAATGTCAATTGGTTTGATTACAAGCTGTATGTATATAAGCTTTAGGAGATATTGTTCGTAGGAAAGTATAATGAAACTCGATTGACGTTTTACATAAAATATATTAATTTGCCACTGCTTATGTGCTATTACATTGTATAGGACGTAGTGATCAGAGTAAACAAAACCTTAATATTCTGGTCGACCAATCAGAGCTTGCCGTGCGCCACGCATAATGTTCTATACTTTGCCTAACATTGGGTCCGATGCTAGCGAGACGTTTTACTATAAAAGATCATGTGACCTGCGGTCGCGCTCAAACTATCTGCCCTACAGCAGATAGCCCCCGCTCCCCAGCCCGCCCCCGCTGAAACCGAGATGTCCATGGACACCGAGGTGCCCTCTGCTAAGCGGCCCGTCCCCGACTCCTCGGACCCCCAGACCGGGGACCGGAGGTCGGGGGTCCTCATCCCCGGACGATGAAGCCTTCATTGTCCGTGGGGCGCGCGCGCCTCAGCTCAGTGCACGGCCGCGCGCCGTCGTGGCTGGTCGTTTGATGCGATGCGTATGAGACCGCTACAAAGCCTTTATTGCTGAACTAACATTAACTACTTAGCCTAATTTACAAATCAACACTTCGATAATCCTGTTCAGTGATCAACGTGTCCTGTGACACATAGGCCTCTTCCAGATTTTTCCACTCGTCTCTGTCTTTGGCTTTTCTTGACCAGATAGCTTCTCCGACTTTTTTATATCGTCCATCCATCGTTTTGCCTGCCTGCCTCTTTTCCTTTTACCATCACGTGGTTGCCACTCCGTTATGATTTTGGTCCACTTTATTCTGCTATCTCCTGTCATATGTCCTGCCCATCTCCATTTTAACTGTCTTACTTTCTTTACTATGTCTTCCACCTTTGTTATGGATCGTATACATTCTGATCTGATGTGATCTCTTTTTGTAACGCCTATCATGCTTCTCTCCATACCTCTCTGACATGTTCTCTGTCTTAGAAGATGTTTTTGGCTCAGTGCCCAGGTTTGGCATCCATATGTCAGGCATGGCAAGACACATGAGTTGAACACCTTTTTTTTTACAAGCTGTATGTATTATTACATAAATAATTTTATCGTTATAAGTAAAGTAGAAAATATTTTATAAAATATTGAAACATGTCGCATTAGTTGATATGTATGCGATTGTAATACAGTGAAACCTGGTTAAGTGAGACATCAAGGGACCTGCAATGTCGTTTCACTTATAGAGGTATTCCACTTACCCAGTGTCTCAGATATACAGGTATAAATAAATATCTGTCTCATTTACAGAGGGTTCCATTAATAGAAACGGATATTAACTTTAGTTTTTTATGTAATGATAACGATTGTAGCTTTCGTTTTGGCATTTTTCAAATAAACATCTGTATGATAGTAAAGCGAAACTTAAACTAAAGGTAACTGAAGCTCAAAATTTGTACTTATGTACTTGGAATTACGTGTGGAATTTGTGGCTAGAATAAGAATGAGTAAAGTATCTCAGTTACAGAGGTTTATGCATATAAAATTTACTCGCTGTCTCAGTTATAGAGGTAACTATGATGATAATTCGAAAGAACAAATCCCAGATATAGAGGCTTACCTCGTCTCACTAACAGAGGTAATTCAGTGCCAAAGTGTTGGGACCTCAGCATGCAGGTCCCACTTAACCAAGTTTCTCTGTACTAATTTAAAAGCATTTGGGCTACCCCACTGAATGCTCATTGAACTTCAGGTGCTGATTAAGGAATCGATTTTAAGATTAGCTTTATGATTTTGCTCTGAAAGTTTGTTTAATAATACAATGCTGTATGGACGAGTATATAGGGTCGCACTGTAGTAATAAATTTAGCACATGGTTCTACATCAACCACTTGCGTAGAAAATCCATGGTTATCAAAGACAAAAATATGATCTGCTGTTGTATAGATTAATATCTACAATACCTACGTAGTCAAATTGTATTGAACAACTTCAGCTTATCAGAATCATGGAGTTATCTTTCGCTATGAAATATACATATTTTAGGGATCATGAATACATCATCAACGTCGTTTCAGCTGAAAGACGTCCACTATCGCTCATAGGTCTCCCCCACTCGTAACATAGGTCTATATCATTGAAATCTGTCAGATAAGTCTCTAAATTACTACTGTTTTGACACTGATGTCCTGAAATGATATTGCGTCTTGAATTTAAATGTTTTTGAGTACGAGAATTAGCCTTCAGGAATAATAATCAGGATCAAGCGTACAACGCCTACTGTGCACGAATTACAAATTTAATAATCAAAATTATTTATGATTTATTCATTAATGTTGATGAAAGAGGTGGGCTGTAGAGCCCAATTATTATTCCAAATCGAAGAAAAACCTGCTCTACCTATCGTGTTACTAAACACCTACCTGACTACTATACCCAACTAGGCCAACTACTATAATCGAATATGACATCGACATGCAGCGCAGTAGTCGTACGATAATGTAATAATATATTAAAATATAATGTATTTATATATTATCCACACTATCCATACTAATATTATACACGCGAAAGTAACTCTGTCTGTCTGTCTGTTACGCTTTCCCGCTTAAACCTCTCAACCGATTTTGATAAAATTTGGCGCAGACAATCTTTATACCCTGAGAAAGGACATATGCTACCTTTTTTCCCGGAAAAATTTGATATTCATGAGGGAAATCTAAAAAGCGCGATATAACCGAACTCCACGCGGGCGAAGCCGCCGGCGGAAAGCTAGTGTTTATTATATTATTTTTCATTAAATATGATAGAGGATTCATGACTCCCAAAAACAATACATAACGTCACTCTCCAATATAAATGTTGATTTTTACTCAACCTCTATCTTCATTCATTATTGAAGATGTTTCATACTAGCCTAGGCTACATTAATAGCCATTTTTATTTTTGGAGTGATTTTTTTAATGGTGCTGTACTGCTATATGGTTTCACAAGGGTTCAAAATATTTATTTTAGAGCATTATTTATGTTTGTTTTAAATATACAACATGCTACGTTATTAATGCACACCCCGAGACTCGACAATTAAAATATTATATATTATAATCATAATACATTTTTATGTTTTTATTATTATATAACAAGCATTTTTTTAAATACATTATTATTGTGATTATTGGAAAAGTTATGCTTAGATTACAAATTTATGTATGCACATAGACGGCCACGTATAACCGTCTAGCTGGGTATTTAATGAATTTTGATGAGTTTTATAATGACTTGTTTTATAGTGGGAGTATGACAGATATTTACGTAGTTTTAATTATTTTTGGAATAAAATATACTCTATCAAAAAGGTATCAACTTTTCTAAAGGAATTTTCTAGTTTATAAAATAATACTTCCGTTGATTTCACTTGTCTCGGTCTGTCAGATTCATACAGGTAAAAAATTAACCCGGTGTTCCATGTCACACCTCATCATCATCATCATTATCAGCCTCTACTCATCCACTGCTGGACATAGGCCTTCTCCATGGCACGCCAACAAGCTCGATTCTGAGCAGTTCTCCGCCAGCCACCAGCCACCTTTTTGATGTCGTCGCTCCATCTCGCTCAAGGGCGTCCTACGCTACGTTTGCCGAGACGCGGTCTCCACTCGAGGACTCGTTTATCCCAACGGTTCTCGGTCCAAAGAGCAGATTCGGACAATCGCGGAAATTACATTGAAACGTTAAATTATTTGTGCAAGTACGATACAGTCCTTGATTCTCATTTGGAGCAATGTTCCTCGACCCAAAATTCTGTATTTTCAGGACTTTCAAGTGACATCCAAAATGACTTAATTCATTGTATCGCGTCTTCTATGCGTGACGAGATAAAGTCGGAAATAAATTCAGCTTCATTTGTATCGGTTATGATCGACGAAACGCCGGACGTCACTCACAGGGAACAGTTGATTGTTATATTGCGGTACTTGTCCAGCAGTGGAATTGAAGAGCGTTTTCTGGGCTTCTATGACGTAAGTGGTGGTCGAAATGCCGACATTTTGACCACCATGTTACTCGGTATTCTCGATGACTTTCGTTGTAAAGATAAATTAATCGGACAGTCTTACGATGGTGCGGCAGTTATGTCTGGAGAGCACGGTGGTGTACAAACTAAAGTTCGTGAAATCTGTCCCATGGCGATGTTTATTCCATGCTATGCTCACATTTTAAACTTAGTCTTGAGTCGGTCTCTTGAATTCGTACCCGAATTAAAAGCTTTTTTTGGTCATATTAACAGTATCGTACGCTTTTTTAATAAATCTTCTAAAAGATCGAATCTTCTGAAAGAAGTTGCTCATCGTCGTATGCCGGGGGTAGCAGAAACGCGTTGGCATTATCACTCGCGCATAATTAACGTAATTTTCAACTGCAGAACCGACATGATCGAAACTTTGAATTGTATTTTAGATTCACCGGAATCATGGGACAGCGAATCAATTTCAATGTCCGAGTGCTTGTTACACAAACTGGAAGACATGCAATTTTGCTTCTTATTGCGTGTTTTCTCAGACATTTTCGAAAAGACAGACGTTCTTTTTGCTTTGCTTCAAAGTAAGCAAGTAGACATTGAAGTGGCAAAGCGCGAAATCGATTCTTTTGAACGGTGGATTTCGGAAGAGTTTATTAATTCATTTGATACCATTTTCCACAGCATTGAACAAATCTGTGAGCCGCCGCGGCGACGGCGCCGAATAAGTACTGACACGGATCCCAAAACGGCGTACAAGCGTATTTTTTCCTCGATTATAGATAAAGTCAAAGCTCAAATTACTCAAAGGTACCGATCTTTTTCTCAGCTTGTATTTATTGATTTACTTAATAAATCAAAGTATCTTCAATACAACCAATCATTTCCAACTGAAAAAGTTTCCTCTTTGACAGCGAACTTTCCGGGAATTTTTGATTTTACCGCGTTGAAAAATTAACTTAAAGTCTTATTTACGTCAGCGTCGTTAAATAAATTGGACACCTATGAGCTTTTTTACAGCTCCAGAATACGTCTTTGAAAGACGCATTTTCTCAAGTTTCGACTCTTTGCAGTTTAATTCTGACCCTCCCCATTTCAGTAGCTTCAGCTGAGCGGTCATTTTCTGCTTTAAAACGCATTCACACGTATGTGCGAAACTGCCATCAATCATGTCAATTGAAAAAAATTTGCTTAATAAAATGAAAAGTAATCCGAATTTTTATAACAACATTTTAGCTCATTTTGTTAAAAAAAACAGACGCATTGCATTACAATATAAATAACGTTGTGATTGTGTATAATTTGCTTTATTTTTGCTTAATATTTTTGTTGGTTTTGGATCGGTGTTTGTGTGGTTCGGTTTTTAACACTTTATTATTTTTGTATTTTTTTATTTTATTTTTTCTTGACTCTTATTCCCTAACAATAGGTACTTAACTTAGTACTTACTAACAAGCATGCATGTGTGGTATGGAGATGCACGTCGAAAAAGGCTTTTCACAAAGCCGCTTTTATCATACTTGAAAGACACTGTTATCAAATCATCAGTCCTTTTTTGTATGGTGAAGGTGAGGCTTTGAATATTATTCTTATCTGAAGACCTCCTCCAAGATATCCTGCAGTAGGTAAGTGTTTAAGTGTTTATTTTTTTGGACCGGCTTCCCTTTGCCAAAATTTCACCCTTCGCCACTGCTGTATAGTTCTATATATATTGACTTACCCACTAGCATGATAAAACTGTCACAAAAGCATTTATTCCACTTCAAGAAACGTTCGGTATGAGTTTTCCCACTAGTAAAAATAACGAGCTTTCATACAAACTCCCTTATTCATCCCCAAATTTTGCATAAACCCTTATAGCTGACTTTCGTTGTATGTATGGAATTTTTGTGTGTATGGGCTACGCTTATAAAGATGTGGTTTAGGTAGTGCGTTATTTGCACTTACTATAGTGGCAGTTAGTTAAAGATTAAATTTAGTAGATGCATTTTTATTTACAATTTTGGTATTAATGACTAAGACCAGAACGTGTTATTTAAATATACAACGTGTAACAAAAAGGGTATATACATACCAAGGGCATGGCATCTTTAGATGATATCAAACGATATTGGAAGGGTTTCAACTCAAAATAAAATACTCAAAAAATTGGTACCAAATTTTCGGTTTCTTGTGTTTCTTAAAATCAAATCATAACAAACGTGGCAGCACACTACATACGTTAATAACTACTCGTTACCCGTCACGTTACTTGCCAAAATCCGATAAATGTCTTCAATCTCTCTGTGCGTCTTGTATGATAGCCTATCACAGGCGGTGTTTTTCCTCATAACTTCCTAACATAAAGAGATAGGATTAAAAATCCCTTCCAATATCGTTTGATATCATGTAAAGATGCTATGCCTTTGTTATGTATATGCCCTTTATGTTACACGTTGTATAGCTTATTTAAAGTTGCTCCATTGGACGCATAAACGGCGTAAAGTCGAGATCAATATCGAGTTACTTTACGATATTTTTATTTTAAATGCATTTTTATAATAATCAGTACATAATATCAGTTTTATTTATCTTAGTGGATCTCATCAAATTAGCGTCAAAAATGAAAATTTTAATAAATTATTATTTGTCAAACTACGCTCTAAATTATGTTTTACTAGCTGTTGCCCGCGACTCCGTCCGCGTGGACTTCAGTTTACAGCGCGCGGTGGTTCCCGTTTCCGGGGGAATGCCAAGATAAATGCCTACATTACTGCAAGGTTTCCTCAAAATCCATTCATTTGCGTGAGCAACAAATATTCAAACATCCCCACAAATTTGCGCGGTTATAATATTAGCAGGATTTAATTTTAACGGGTTTAAAGGTTAGCAAAGGAAAGAAACATCAAATATCATACTTTTAATTATTTTGCGTTGATTGGTGTTTTGGATATGCTTAGGATGTTATGAAAATAAGGGTTAAAAAGTATTATGCTTGCTAAAATATGAGCACATTTAAGTAAGTACGGTTTTATAAACAACGTTTTATGTTTTGCTATTTTTTGTCAAATCATAAAGATTTTATGGGTTACTACACGTGAGTATGCCACATAGAGTTGCCCATGAGAAAAACATGTTGTTTCTAAATGAACTCCTGCAACTTTAAGCGTCTGACCTTTGGCTTTGTTAAATGTTATAGCAAATGCTGCTTTCAGAGGGAACTGTACTCTTCTAAATTGAAATGGCAAATCAGTCGGCATGATGGGAACACGGGGAATCAAGGCATTTTGTCCTTTTGCCATTCCAGTCATGATTGACCTTTTGTCCTTTACGATGTTGTGACCCAAATGTGTTATTTGTAGCCGAGTACCTTTGCATAGCGTTGGAGCGTCAAGATTCTTCATTCATAAGACAGGAACACCAAACTTTAGTATCAACTTATAGGATGGCACTCTTGATAATTCTAAAGAGTTGAAATTCTATAGGGTATGATTTGTAACTTGTTCAGTGTCTATAATATTGTCCACTGAGAGGTATTCGAGAACATTTCCCTGACATTTAACATGATTTGTTCATTCATTTTATTAACTATTTCATTAGTCGGTGCCAATATCGCCCTTTCGCTTAGCCAATCTCGGTTGGCCATATTTGTTTGAAGATCCGGATAGAAATTATTTGATAGGTCATCTGAGCTATCCACAATTTGACAGAACTCATGACTCAGTGTAATCATACCGTTTCTGTTAGTTGGCCTACGATCTTCTCCGATTTTTAGAAGAGTAGCTGTCGTTCGTTGTGAGACAATACTTTTTCACGTGAACCCATAATGCAGATGCTTTTAAAACAGGCATTTATTTCATCTATCTCTAGCCTATCCCTAGTAATTACATCAAATTACATTGCTGTAACATTCTTTCGCGCTCACTGCTTTTTCTAATGTTGCATACCGGCATTTCCTCATGAGCAGGGGCGTGCACAGACATTTTGGTTGGGGTATGCATACATACACTACGAACTAAAAAGTTGATAATAAATATTGTTTAAAAACCTAAAAAAACATGCTTTTGAAGAATATCAAACTAAAAAGGTAAAAATAATTTTAAAAAAAGCGTGGGGCGCTTAATATACAAAAATTATGGCACAAAGCGCCTCACGCTTTTTTAAAAATTATTTTTAACTTTTTTTTTATATTCTGTAAAAGCATGTTTTTTTAGTTTTTTATACTTACTATATTTTTTTTAATAATTAACTTTGAATAGAACTTTTAGTGATTTTAAAACGATCTTCCAATTTTATCGACGACGTTTTGTCGTTAAAATTGGAAGATCGTTTTAAAATCACTAAAAGTTCAATTTCAATGAAAATCATAAACAAATCTGTGAGTCTGTTTTAGAAAATGATTACTATCACTGATTCACTCGTACTCATTGGAATCGTAACTATTAAGTTTGCTAATTTGTAAACTGCAGGAAATTCGCCTGTAATATTCTTGAACAATGTCAACACCGCGTTTTAAAATAATACATAAAGGTAGGAAACAAAATAATAACGTTAACGTTGAAAAATTCACCGTTTTAAATTTATCTAAACATACATCACCAGTACAGATCTTTCTTAAAACAATCAATATGTTTATGCTACCAAATACACCAATAACCAAACAACATAAGCTGATAAAATAAAAAGGTATTTTCACAAACAACAATTGTGCTAGTTTTGTCAACTTCTTGATTCGGCAGCGTAAAATGTAGGCACTGCTTATCTGGGCTTATAAACAGAATGAAATTGCAAGACAACACACGAAAAGTTTACACACACAATCAAATAATTTTATTCACACATGCGAATTTAGGAGGCATATTTCATGACTGCTTACGCCGCCACGCGAATGTGGCGCGGTCGTCGCGTCGTGTTAGTAGTTTGCACTAGCCCCAATAGATGGCAGTGTTATCAATAACTGATTAAAGAAGTCTTTAAGTTTGTAGTATATAAATTATTTTATTGTACTATATTATAAATTATTATATTTTTTTTTTGAAAATTATTAGGGTATGCAGTGCTTATCTGCCTCTATGGAGCGCACGCGCCTGTTCATGAGCTAAGTTCAATGGTAAGTTTAGGACTGAGTGCGCTGTTCGTCCCCCGCTAAGTAATGTAGCAGCTATTCCCGAAGAAGCAACTGCAACAGCAACTCTAGGCAAATATAGGTTTTGCGTGTACCTCCTGGAGTATCCAAAAAGAAGAAACCACCTCGACCACTGGCAATATTTTAAATTATTGCTCAGTTGATATTTAAGTAAGTGCCTGTTAAAATAATGGGAGCAATATGTACGTTCGCGTTTTCTCCCGTTTTCGCAACATTTTTTTGTCATTGCGGGATGTTATGTACCTATATGTATATGTCCTTTCTCAGACTCTAGACTATTTGTGTACCAAATTTCATTACAATCGGTTCAGTAGTTTTGGCGTGAAAGCCGTACAGACAGACAGAGTTGCTTTCGCATTTATAATATTAGTATGGATTATAGGTGATTCAATTTGACTTTCAGTGTCGATTTATTTCTCGTTCTTAAAATGAAATATATTTTTAATATTATTATTTACTTAAATTTACAAATAGAATCATTTAATTCATACTAATATTATAAATGCGAAAATCATATAATCGATAATAATATTATAAATGCGAAAGTAACTCTGAATGTCTGTTACGCTTTCCCGCTTAAACCTCTCAACCGATTTTGATGAAATTTGGCACAGACAATCCTTAGACTCTGAGGAAGGACATATGCTACCTGTTATTGAAAAATTTGATATTCCCGAGGGAAATCTAAAAAGCGCGATATAACCGAATTCTACGCGGGTAAAATGTACCCACGCCTTTTAAATGAAAAGTTTTTTTAGGAATGATGAATCTTTCTGCTGAAAGAGATTAACTTGAAGAGAAAATCGTCTAGGAAAATTTGATATCGTTAACCTATCTAAAATGTTATTGTAATCTTATCCTGCAAAAGTGTAATAGGATTATTCCTATTAATAAAAATACTTGTGTTAATAAGGAGTCGATTTTTACGTCATATTTAATCTATACTAATATATAAAGCTGAAGAGTTTGTTTGTATGTTTGTTTGTTTGTTTGTTCGCGCTAATCTCGGGAACTACTGGTCCGATTTGAAAAATTATTTTTGCGTTGGATAACCCATTAATCCAGGAAGGCTTTAGGCTACATAACATCACGCTGCGAGCAATAGGAGCTGAGCATAACTAATTCCACGCGAACGAAGTCGCTGGCGGCTGCTAGTATTATTATTTATTTAGTGTTTATTTAGTAGTATAATTGTAGTTAGTTTGGGTGTTAGTAATGTGTGTGTGTGTAGAATTATTCCATTCGTAACTTTGCATCCCTAATCCCGTTAAGTAAAATAACAGTTTCCCGCAGAAAATCATGACTATTGCAGCCGACGTAAAACCGTGGAACGTTCCATCTATTAGCATGGCTTTAAAATCTAATAAACTGAGTACAATTAAGCATCAGAGCGTTCAGTTAGGTGTGGCTAGAAGTAATTTCATGAACAGGATTCAATACGTTTACATACATATATACCGAAATTATATATTTTAAAGACAAATTTGGATATGTACGTATTTGTGTATCTATTTTTGTATATTGTATTTATAATATTTGCACCAACGACAGTCCCTTTTGTGTTTCGAGAGAATCTCTGTCCATTTATTGCTTGCCTGGAAGAGATTGAATTAGCAACAAGGCCGCCCATTGTATGTTTTATTGTGTTGAATATATGTTGATCGATGTATGTTTTTGATGTACAATAATGTTTATATAAATAAATAAGAAACAAAATCCATATAACTATAATAACGATAAAATGCATTTAAAATAAATGACAAACCAAAATAGTGGACTATACAAATTGTTGTGCGATTTTGCAACCATATATCTCACCGTGAAAACATAGAAGAAGTAAGCGAGGAGTGTACTGTCATTTCAACTGATGCTGGGGGTTGATTGTTGTTGATTGACAGCTCATTCTAAGTTCACATTTTTTTTGTTCTGTGGTGATGTCCGCCGCCCTGGGGTGGGGGCTGTCCAACGGGATCTGTCAGACTTCTACTGACTAAAAACCACCCCGGTGTCTCTTCTGCCACGTGCGCGTGGCGTCTATATTCTTCCACGGCTCCACACTCTCGTGCTGGCCCGGTCTGTCCGAGCCTCTCCTGTCGTCTGTGCATCGCCTCTGCATGGATCCCGAAGCGTGGATTTCCCCATGTCCCTCACCCCTGGACCTATTCATGGGGGGTGGAAAAGGGCGTTGTCCGCCCTTCCCCTGCGCCCGGTGCGTCTTCTGCGGCCCGGGAAGGGAGTTGTAATCTCTCTCTCGCGTTCCGCAGCTTCTTTCTGCGACATCACGTCTTCGCAGAAGGACACCACCGCGTCCCATGACTCTGCGCTACCGACCATCCTCCGCACTAGGTACTGCCGGCAGCGTCAGGTCGCTTCCTACTTCATTTGTGAGGACACGGCGCTGCTCCTCCTAAGCTACACACTCGGAGAGCGTGTGCTGCGTCGTGTCCTCCCCGCATTGGACGCAGTGGTGGCACCGACCGTCTGGCTCCCTGTCAATGCGACGCAGGTACCTGCCCAAGCAGCCGTGTCCCGACAGTACCTACCTGCGTCACCCTGAACGACAGGGAGCTGTGCCTTTTTCCGAGCCAGTCGTCGAGTAGGTACTGGCTGGATCGCCTCGACGGTAGCGAGGTCGGCGGAAGGGCGCAGAAGCCTATGCCGCCAGTCCACTACCAGGACCTGACGAAGCTCCTCTCGGCGCAGCTCGATTTGCCGCTGCACCGGACTGGAGCTCCGTGCCCGCTCTTCCTCGCGCCATCGGTACAATGACGCGAGTACTTTCGCCTCTAGGTCCCAGGTGGGGATCCGGCCAGGACGCAAGCCACCTCGTAAGAAATCGTGTGATACCCGCGGACGACCCTGACGGCCATCGCCCTCTGCGGTTTACGCAGAATGGCGAGAGTTCCAGCCTTTAGGTCCATCGCCCACACAGGGGCCTCATACAGAGCCATAGACCGCACGATTCCCACGTAGAACCGCCTACAGGCGGCGCTCGGGCCCCCCATGTTGGGAAGCAACGTTGATAGCGTGCCCGATGCACTCATCAGCTTGGGCGCCAGCCGCCGGAAGTGGGGCCCGAATTTCCATCGGCTGTCGAAAACTTCATGGTGGACTCGACAGCTATCCGAGCCCTGCTGACCACGACCACCTGCTGCATATAAAAACGTTCAAACTCACAAGCACAAACATCCAGACCCGGAACAATTACTTGAAGGTCACACAAATATTTGTTTCATGCGGGAAACGTCTTGCCGTCTTACTTACTTTATCATGGTTATTTATTAAAAGCGCCATATAAATAACTAACCTAAATTTCTGACTTTGTTCATGAATTGAACCCACTAAAACAGAATGTAAGGTAGGAAGCTCCAAAGAACGTGCGAAACTGATAGGATTGCCAATAAAAGAATTTAGATCTAAATGGGTGCCAAGTTCTAAGGAATTTATAGGAATGTACGACTTTCTTTAATTGCTTGAGAAGAAAATTTATTATTATTCTTGATACTAACTTGTTTGATACACAGTCGTGTCCAGAACTTAATATTCTTTGACGCAGGAGATTAGAATGCCTCGAATGTTTATGGCTTGGATAATACATGTTCGATTGCAGCCAAAATAAATATACACAATGACAATAAAGTCATGAATTTACGAGTATAGCCCTTCGCAGAACCGAGTCAGGGTGATGTTACAATTGAAATAGGACTGATTTAGTTTTTTTTTAAATTATTTATTTCTCTGCTAGTCTGTTTGTACGGGCTAATCTCCGAAACGAATGGAACGATCTAAATTAAATTTTGTACGATGGTAGCTTATATCCATGGACAAAATTTAGGATTCTTATAATTTTTTTCTATCTTATATTACTTTTACCACGAATCCTAAGCGGATTGGCATTACATAACCATAACCCATACAAAAGTCTAGACTCGTATGATCAACATTATATGTATAATAGCAAGAGCTTTTCACTTGAAGTTAAAATTGATAATAAACCCTCTTACAAAATAATGTATTTGGTTCAGCTCTGTGCTATATGCATAGCGTGGAATGGTAAAAGCGTGGGCTTAGAACAGCGCATTGTATACGACCGTGTATTTCAGTGAAGCTGTTTCAATGCTATGGATAAAATTTTGTTTTTGCATCACCCGGTGGCACCGAATAATTCTTTCTCACCAAAATAATCTTTACACATATACGAACTCAAGGCAAAATAGCTCTCGCTGTAGCGTCATCTGCAAACAGCCACTTTGTTGCTCGACGGTAGAACTGCTCATACGATTTTTACTAAGGAAACTCTCACCAGGGAAGCGGGCAGCAGCGCTTCTCCTGAAGAATATCAAATTACTGCGATCCCCAACCCGCCTGCCAAGCGTGGGGATTATGGCGAACCCCTTCAATGCTTTGGACTTCTATAGGCTGAAGAAGAAGAAGAAAAAACATACACCTATATCTAGAAATTGTGATGAAGCTAAGATTTAACGCGTCTGCTGCTTAATTATAAAGGACGAGTGCGCTATTAATGGCACACCAAAAAGCAGTATATGCAGTTGATAGAACCATCAGAAAAATCCGTCAATATAATCAACATATTGGTAGCATAACAATGCTGTTTTGTAGGGATTTTAAACAATCGTTTCTCGGTGGTAGGCCATAACATCGGCTGCCGGCAGAAGTTACCACCCAACAGACAAAGTTTTGCCGCCAAGCGATTCGTCGTGTTCCGGCATGATGTCCGGTGGTCTGAGCAGTTGTGTTGCGTTGTGTGGCGGGTACGATGCGCGAAATGTTGTTGTGTCGGGAGTTTGGTCGTGGAGAGTCTCCAGATCAATCTCCCTCTAGCGCAGCATCGTTTGGTCGTGTTGGTCTTGGGTTTAACATTGCATCACCTCGCTCAACTGCCGTCATCCTTCCTATACCTAAGTTTTTTAAGTCATCATCATTATCAACCTTTTTTATCGTCCCACTGCTGGGTACAGGTCTCCTCTCATACAGGGAAGGATTGTGCGTAATCACCACGCTTGCTCAATGCGTGTTGGCGATTTCAGACTTAAAGTCCAGGTTTCCTCAAGATGTTTTTAAGTGAAGAGGCTTAATAAACTAGCGCACTTTACCATCAACGATCGCATCACTGCTTACCATCAGGCGGGATTGCGGTCAAGCGCTACTTTATAATTTATAAAAAAAAAAGATGAAGCTATCAACTGTCCAATTGAACTAGTGGAGTATACTTCTACCAATCAAGTAATCGAGTAAGATGACGCTAGTTGAATTCCTTGATTCCCTGATTACCCTTTGACTTTCGCTTAAATAAATTTAAGCTCCTCAAATTATGCAACAGAACTATAAAGTAAATTTTCTGCAACTTTAAAGTTGATATTTTGATTGGATGTGATGTCGGTGAGTGAGTTTTTATAACGAATCCCATCGATTCCAAACCAATACACTTTCAATTTTAAATGTAAACAAAGCTCAAAGGCTGAAGGCACGTGTTGTGGGCGTGGATTTTAGCGTGAGCTCTCATGGGCAGCTCTTTATTGCTTTTTCCCGTTTTATTCAGGCGATCAACCTATTTCTTTTTTTGATAAAAAATTTGCCCTATACTAGGAATTTCTCTTGTGACGTGGGTGCGTTTACAAATATATAATCTCATATATACAAACACCCAGACCCGTTACAACTAATTACAGGTCATACAAATATATGTTCCGGGAATCGAACCCGTGACACTCAGTCCATCTTCTGAATCAGTTTACATTGAATGTTGTCCATACAGAAGCATTATAAGTCTCAGGATTGCGGGTTGGTTAAACAAGAAACCGTGGCCCTGGCCGTCGCACAGGCAAGTGAAGAAACACGGGTGGATTTTAGTCAGTAAAAGTCTAACACGCCCTTCCGCTCCGCCCAGAGCGGGAGAAGTCATTTGATGATTTCCCATTCCAACAAAAAAAAAAAGGTATGACAGTGTACAGAATTTTAATTGAAGGAATAATAAATACCACGCGGATGAATCACCACGACGGCATCAGCTAGTTTGTTTATAAACTAGCCAAGAATAATGTCCATAAATTTAACAAGAAGGAATCATTCAAAAAAACTGGCATTTAACCTAGTCTTGTGTTTTTACTCATTGTTTTACAAATTTAATTGAATTATAATCTTGTTCTGCTTAATTTATATTGTACCCGATAAAATATCGGTTGTAACCAGTAGTAATATAAATACGAGGTAAAATTTATTGGTTTGTATCCTATAATTCGTATTAGGGCCGATCCGTCCTTGATCAGCTGTCGATAATGTCCATTTTATTACGTTTTATACTTTATTGAGGAATCTTCGAGAGCAATTTTCTAGATTTAATGCCTTTTAATATTTTACGTCAACATCTTAAACTCCTCGGGCTTACGTGATAATATTGCTCTTGGGGCCCTCTAAAATAAATCTGAGGTCTGGAATGCCGTTTTTCCACCCATATATTCTCAAGCCGCTTAGGTTTTCGTTTTTGCGATCATAATTCATCAATGAACATAAACTTTGTACATTAGGAGCTAAACTGGACTGTTTGTGGGAATAAAGTACAAAATATCTCGTAACTTACATTTACAAATTAAAATTCTTTGTTTATACAATATGTAAAGAAAACTCTGTCCGACCCATAAGGATAATAAAGGTTAGGTAAAGACATGACCACATATAATATAAAATTTTACGTAATCATCATAGTAACAATACTAATGAATTTTGAAATAATCTTTTTTTCTCGCGAATTAAATCCAACTTCTCCTAAATTTGGCAATTTTTAAAAAGTCATCATCATCATCTCAGCGTTAATCCCAGTCGCATCCGTAGCTTTTCAGCTTTGGAGTCTGGGGTCCGCTTTACTAGTCTAACTGCTGATTTTGGCTAAACTTAGATATTTTCCGTGAAGCGACTGCCGTCTGACCTCCATAACCCGAAGGCGACATCTAAGCATTGCAGTTAGACCAATTGTTAGACTTTTTGAGGGCTCCAACAACCCGTAACGACTGCCACTAGATGTACGTATGGCAACCGGGACCAACGGCTTAATGTGCTTTCCGAGGCACGGCCAGACCATTGCAAATATTCATATTCATGCATAGAAATATTTGCACTGTGCGGGGATCGAACCCGTGCCTCCTTGCGCGACGGCCGCGTTCGCTACCGTTACGCCACGGAGGCTGTCCCATTAAATAATAATTTTTAAAAAGTGGCGGTATCATTATAAGCGATGCGACCACGTGCCGCGTGCCCTGCCCCCCATCGCCCGCGGAAGGGTTGCCTACCGCATATATACTAAGTTACCTCTTTTTGATAAAAAATATTTTTTAGAAAATAAAATTTATTTTTTAGAGGGATTTTTTTTATTTTAGCCCGGCTTTATATCCATTAGTAGAATCGGTTATCGATACCTAACAATACTTACCTTCACGTATGGGACAGGGTTTTCTTTACATATTGTATAAGTTTTAGCGTAATGGACACGGGTAAAGATCTCAAGGCCCAAGGTCATGTTATGTGCCAAAGCGTACAGAGGTTAAATATTAATAATCATGAAAATACCACGTGAAATGCGAGCAATGACATTAAATTAAGTGTTAGTGTAATTTGTCCTACTGCTAACATTTATTTTAATGTCAAGCAGCCATTAATAGGCTCATAAAATGTTTTGCTAAAGGGTTTGTGACACTTGCATAAACCATAATATTTGCGTGACCTTAATAATTATAAGCATAACATATATTTTCTATAATGTGTGTTTAAACTAAAACAATTGTATAATTAATGTTCCATGCCAATCTACGAATCGTGTTAGACTAAATTACACTAATATTGTAAAGAGCTCAGGTTATAAGTAGATCTACATATGAATTATTTTCGGCTATCTCAGCACTCACAGCGAGTTACTTGACAGAGTACTCGATTCGGTTAACGAGCAATACTCGGTGCTCGGTCAAAGTTGTACTCGGCGCATCTCTAGTAAGAATAAACTTATCATATACTCAGATATTACAGGAATTTTCAGTTCCCTAGTTTTTTTACAGTCCTAATTAAATGTTTTCACTGCTGCTGAAATACAGGAAAATACTTTGTAAACTTAACGTATTTCCTTGTAGACAAAGTAAAGGAGGTGGATTGATAAGAGCCATTTTTGGCTCTATGATGGGCAAAAATGGCTTTTATCAATCTTATAAATATCGAAAAAAAGTTTCGGATCCAGCAATTTTTAAATGTATTTGTAAACTTAAAGATAATTATGTATTTTCTTATAATATAAGATTGACGTGACAAATAAAACAGTAAGTCAAAGAAAGTATTGGCCAAAAAGACAGTGGTAATATTTTATTTATCACGTCAATCTTATATTATTAGAAAATACATATCTTCAAGTTTACAAATACCTACATTTAAAAATTGCCGGAGTCCGAACTTTCGAGTGTATGATGAGCCAAAAATGGCTGTTATGAACCCACCTCCTTTTGTGTCTGACAAACGTTACCTATTGTGTCTGACAAACGTTACCTATTGTGTCTGACAAACGTTACCTATTGTGTCTGACAAACGTTACCTATTGTGTCTGACAAACGTTACCTATTGTGTCTGAAAAACGTTACCTATTGTGTCTGACAAACGTTACCTATTGTGCTTTTATAATTGCATACATAAACAATCTATAATATTCCCACTCCTGGGACATAAGCCTCCTCTCCATGAGAGGGAGTGGGTCGTAATCTACCCGTGGGCCCAGTGCGGGTTGGTTTAGGTGGTCGGAGCGGTTTTTGTGTGCCAGCTGTATTTGCGTCTTAACAACGGCTACAGAAGAAATATTATAGGTGGACCACTTTATTGAGACGTTGCTTGAGGTTTAACGGTGCGAGAGGGAGGGGTGGTAGTTATCACAAAACGACGAATCACTGAGCTCTCGCACCATGTCACCACATCCCTCCCGTATAGCACTGCTACCTCAGGCAGCAGTTGACCTATAAATTCTAATGTTTGTGTCACAGTGCTACAACTGGCGCGATCTATCAACCGTTAACGAGTCCCCGAGTGTGAACGGGCATTGGACTCGCGCGTGGTGCCATCGGATCCACGACCCCTCCGACTCCGTCGACTCTCCTCAAAGCATCTCCAACTCCAGTCTTCGCGAGGTCGACGACGAGCTCACCGGCGAAGAGCTGGCCACCTACATGTACCATGTGAACTGTACCATTAGTGGACTCACCTGAGACACATCTGTGTAAACGACAGTGACCACGCTACCGACCGTTCGCCCGAGCAAGTGAATATTCATTGCATGTTAGACTAGATAGATGTTTAAATAAGTAAAGATATTCCATAATATTGTATTCTCTATTGATGTTTAAGTACGGTGGCTGTAAAAAGTACGCGCTGAGCGCAAAATAATTACAAAAGACGTTGAGGGAAAAGCGTGGGTAGATTAAATCGAATTGAAAGCTATATTGTGCGAGCTAGGCTGATATGTAATTAGTTAAAATAAAACGTTGTCCTAAATGTGTTTCTTTGTCCTAGTTGCCTATCAGACGCCCAATGTACGCGGGTCACATTAAAAATGTTATAGTAATTAATGTCATTATTGAAGGTAGATAAATATCTATTGTTATAAAATATTATCATAAAGACGTGATCTATTTTGGTAAGTTTTACTGTTAATGAAATAAAATGAAAAAAAAAAATGCGTTAAGTGTGAAGCGTGGGCAGATTAAATCGAATTGAAAGCTATATTGTGCGACCTAGGCTGATATGTCATTAGTTAAAATAAAGCGTCGTCCTAAATGTGTTTCTTTGTCGTAGTTTCGTATCGGGTGCCCATGTACGCGGGTCACATTAAAAATGTTATTGTAATTAATGTCATTATTGAAGGTAGATAAATATCTATTGTTATACAATATTATCATAAAGACGTGATCTATTTTGTTATATTTTACTGTTAATGAAATAAAAAGAAAAAAAAAATGCGATAAGTGTGAAGCGTGGGCAGATTAAATCGAATTGAAAGCTATATTGTGCGAGATAGGCTGATATGTCATTAGTTAAAATAAAGTGTCGTCCTAAATGTGTTTCTTTGTCGTAGTTTCGTATCGGGTGCCCATGTACGCGGGTCACATTAAAAATGTTATTGTAAATAATGTCATTGTTAAAAGTAAATAAATAACTAACTGTTGTTGTAAAATCTATACTAATATATAAAGCTGAAGAGTTTGTTTGTTTTTTTGAATGCGCTTATCTCAGGAACTACGGGTTCTATTTAAAAAAATCTTTCTGCGATGGATAGCCCATTAATCCAGGAAGGTTTCAGGCTATAAAACATCACGCTGCGACCGATAGGAGCAGAGCATAACTAACTCTACGCGAACGAAGTCGCTGGGGGCCGCTAGTATTATCATAAAGACGTGATCTATTTTGGTGAATTTTACTTTTGATAAAATAAAATGGGAAGCACATACTTTTTACAGCCACCGTGACTGTAAAAAGTACGTGAGCACAAAACAATAACAAAAAAACGTTGAGTGTAAAGTGTGGGTAGATTAAATCGAATTAAAAGCTATATTTGTACGGAAAATACTTTTATAATACATGTATGTGTTAAATTACTAAAAGTGAAAATTTTTAATATTAAATGTACCGTTTTTTCCCGCCCAAATCTTTGAGGATCCAGCTTCACGGAACTGTATAAAGGACGTATGTTTGTGTCAGCATCAGTATCACGATGTATGTTTCTGATTTTATTTTGGCGAGTCTGAGCTAGCCCTCGACGCGGTGAATCTGTACTCGATGAGACTGTAAATGACGTGTATAT
The DNA here is from genome assembly GCA_017933935.1 of Sesamia nonagrioides. NCBI lineage: Eukaryota > Metazoa > Arthropoda > Insecta > Lepidoptera > Noctuidae > Sesamia > Sesamia nonagrioides. The sequence goes on from JADWQK010001986.1 coordinate 92,906, forward strand.
TGAAAAAAATATTTCTATTAATATGTGTGAAAATCAAAAGGTGATGTCGTATGTACTTAAGAGATTAATATAATTTAGGTATAAATTGTCAATCAAGTATAATGTACTAGCTAGGAATACATAAATAATACTTCTCTTTGTATACAAAAGTAGAGCGTTAAAAAGGTAAATAAACATAGGTACTAAAGTGAAAAATTTGAACATAAAGTCTAAGTGACTTGGATTAGATAAATAATAAAATTTGTCTGAAGAGAATATTCATAAATGCGACTATGAGTTGCCTTTTGTGAACATATTTTCTATCGAGTTTTATAGGTGCTAGTGTCTGTCGTTAGTTGAATAAATGTTTATTAAAAGGCTGCGTATTTCATTACGTATAAATTTTAGAGAAATAATGAATTGTAAAATTAATTTAAACTACGTAGCTATGTAATTTTTAATTGTGTATGGCGAAATGAGATTTAGTGTTATGAAATTGTGATACTTACATCAGTTGCGCGACTACGGGGTAAATGTAAACATTATTTAATTGAATTCCAAAGAAATGCACGTAGAATAAATAAATGGCTTAAAAAAATATTGTTTCTTCTTGTAGTCTTCATATTATTCAATGCTTTTGATAACTTGTGCAGGTATTAAATAGTAAGTCCATACAATAAGGATAATAATATTTATCATGGCTGTTCTGAACTTGGCACACAATGTTGCAATTTCTTTTAAGCTATTGCATAGCTTCTATCGCGGGACTTGAGCGTGGAGACCGAATCCAGAAATTCCGTATCGAATATAACCTAACACTCCCCCCACTCCGACCGGCACAGCGGTGCGGTGTTGAAAGCCGTGCATCGATTAACGTCGTTTCAGTTCAGTTCGGCAGTCTTCAGCACGGTGTGTTTGTGTGCGTGCGACAACAATTTATAGATTTTCAAAAACGAGTATGCATATTGCATGGCGCGAACTCAGTTCTACACATTTGACAAGTTAATGATTGTCGCGATGTGCTAAACTTGCCATTAATTTTCACTCTGAAATAGGTCTTCTATAAGATGTAGAATTATAAATTACAAAGTAGTTCGTTACGTCGGCCGACACCAATTTTATAATTTTACGACATGGGCGTCGTGACAACGGTTTTTGGGGGTGCTGATCACGAAAATGACGTCATTTTTGAAATCCAAGATGGCAGACATCTAATTTCATGATATTTTGACTTGGGTGTCGCAACAAGGGTTTTGGGGGCACTGCTCACGAAAATGACGTCATTTTTGAAACCCAGGATGGCCGACATCGAATTTCATGATATTTTGACTTGGGTGTCGTGATAGGGGTTTTCGGGGGTGCTGATCACCAAAATCCTTAATTAAATTTGAACTTAAAAAAACTTACTAAAATAATATAATAGACAAATAATATAATAATGTAATAGACTTAAACAAATTGGATTTAATAAATCCTTTATTAAATCCAAGATGGCCGACATCAAATTTCATGATATTTTGACTTGGGTATCGCGACGGAGGTTACCAGGGGTGCTGATCACGAAAATGATGTCATTTTTAAACTTTTGCATAGCTTTGTGCCTGCAGCACATTTCCTTTTTTGATATGATGAGATCACAAGATTCACGTTACTCAATTACAGATAGGTAGACTTATAAGGTCGGTCGATCAATAACCTCTGTACAGATTGTATGCGTCTCAAATATATTCTATTTCTTTATCAAAGTACATACTCTTTATACAGAACAAAACATTGAATATAGTTTAGTCGCTAAATCGCCACCATTTTTCGCGCTCTTTTGATGAAGTTACTGGTAAAAAAATAAATAAATTACAAACAAGAAAATAACTTGAATTCATATCAAAGAAACAAAAAAATAAAGGAAAAGTACTGCATAAATAAAATAATAAATAATTATAAATGCAAAAAAAAAATGCCATGCAATAGCTTTACCGCGGCAGACCCTGAGTGCCACACTTCTTTTTTTTTTATTAAAATAATGTTGATTTTATGCGAGTGTGAGTGAGAGAACACACGGTAACAAATTCAGAAAGCTTATTTTCAGACCGTTTATTACCATTACTCGTCGGCCATACTGTAGTAGGAAAGGCCACGTTCGCACTGGCTGCACTTTCAATTCCTGGTATAAAGCTGAGCATTGAGCATCCAAAAGAGTATCCCAGCAGTTTGAAAATCCGAAAAGACAAAAATTGCACGTGCGAGCTAGGTTGTTATATGTCTTTGGTTAAAATAAAATATTATCCTAACTGTATTCCTTTGTCGTAGTCGTCCCCATGTACTCGGGTCACAATATATAATGTTATAGTAATTAATGTCATTGTTAAAGGTAGATAAATAACTGTTGTAGTAAAATATTATCTTAGAAGACGTGATCTATTTTGGTGAATTTTATTGTCAATTAAATAAAATGGGAATTCCCCCAAACTAACTCATTTGTTTCTTTTATGATTTCTGAACTCATTTACAAAGGTCACATTGAGTACTGAAGGTACCCGTAATTGAAAACGTTTAAAATCTATGTTTGAGTCAAATTCGATAAAGAATAGAGGTAAACAAACAGTTGCTAGGCAACGAGTAGTTTACACCTAAAAGACAGATGTTAACAACCTTTTCTACATAGACGGTTTTCATAAAATGAGTAATCGTACTTCTTACTAAACTAAACAGTTTATTTATGATTTGCATAGAACGTTTAACGGATTTGAATGAAATATGACAGACATGTAAGCTAATTTCCTAATAGGTTAAATTTTTTGATACATATGTATTATAATTAGTCCATACTTGAAAGTATTACAATGCATGTGTTATGAAGTTGCTTTGAAAGTAATTAAAATACGCAAAATTGTATTTACAAATGCTTCAACTTTATTCAATGGTTCTTCTTCTTCTTCCTCAGCCTATAGACGTCCACTGCTGGACAAAGGCCTCCCCCAAGGCTTTCCACGATGACCGGTCTTGTGCTGCCCGCATCCATCGGCTTCCCGCGACCTTCACCAGGTCATCGGTCCACCTTGTTGGGGGTCTCCCTACGCTGCGTCTTCCAGTACGTGGCCGCCACTCCAGAACCTTGCTGCCCCATCGGCCATCGGTTCTACGAGCAATGTGCCCTGCCCACTGCCACTTAAGTTTAGCGACTCGCAGAGCTATGTCGGTGACTTTGGTTCTTCTGCGGATCTCCTCATTTCTGATTCGATCACGCAGAGAAACTCCTAGCATAGCTCTTTCCATTGCCCTTTGTGTGACTCTGAGCCTTCGTATGAGGCCCATTGTGAGCGACCACGTTTCAGTTCCGTAAGTCATCACTGGCAACACACACTGGTCAAAGACTTTAGTCTTGAGACACTGTGGTATCTTGGACGACGAGAAGATGTAGCGTAGCTTCCCGAACGCTGCCCAACCGAGCTGGATTCGCCGAGACACCTCTTTCTCGAAGTTGGACCTACCTAGTTGGACTTTCTGTCCCAGGTATATATACTCGTCAACAACTTCGAGTGCAGAGCAACCAACTACAATTGGAGTGGGTGCGACATGAGAGTTCGACATGATCTTCGTCTTATCCATGTTCATCTTTAGACCCACTTGTTGGGAAGCTCTGCTGAGGTCATTGAGCATTTTGCCCAAGTCTTCCAGGGTCTCAGCCATGACCACGATATCATCTGCGAAACGGAGATTAGTGATGTACTCGCCGTTGATGTTGATGCCAAGTCCTTTCCAGTCCAGGAGCTTGAAGACATCTTCCAACGCAGCAGTGAACAATTTAGGAGATATGACATCTCCTTGTCTCACTCCACGCTGCAGTTGGATCGGTTTCGAGTCCTGATTCTGGAGACGGACTGACATGGTGGCGTTTTTGTACAAACACTTTATCACCTCAATGTATCGATGGTCAATTTGGCACCGCTGGAGAGACTGTAGCACCGCCCAAGTCTCAATCGAATCGAAGGCCTTCTCATAGTCCACAAACGCCAAGCATAGTGGTTTGTTATACTCCTCGGACTTCTGTATAACTTGCCGCAGCGTATGAATGTGGTCTATGGTGCTAAAGCCTTTCCGGAAGCCTGCCTGTTCGGGAGGCTGGAAGTCGTCGAACCTGCGAGCGAGACGATTCGTGATGACCCTAGAAAACAGCTTGTAGACATGGCTCAGGAGGGATATCGGTCTGTAGTTTTTCAGGAGGGTATTGTCACCTTTTTTGAAAAACAAAACCACCACGCTCCTGTGCCACGCCTTAGGCGTTTCGCCTTTAAGAATGACGGAATTAAATAGCTTCTGAAGCGCTTTAAGAACCGGTTTGCCACCCGCTTTCAGAAGCTCAGCCGTAATTCCATCATCTCCAGCCGCCTTATCGTTCTTGAGCTGTTTCAGGGCCATACCAATCTCGTACAGGCTGACGTCCGGGATATCGTCGGTGTAGTGTCGGGTTAGTCTGGCTCTAGGATCATTAGCCAGGCTTACAACAGGTGCGTGTGTTGATGTGTATAACTCTCCGTAGAATTTCTCCATCTCACCCAAAAGCTCGGGCTTGGAAGTGACGATCCTACCATCCCCAGTCTTCAGCTTCGCAAGTAGACTCTGTCCAACAGACAATTCTCGTGCGAACACTTTGGAGCCTTTGTTCCGCTCGATAGCCTCTTTAATACAATTTGTATTAAATTGGCGTACATCGCGAGTCAGAGACTTTGAGATCTGTATGTTAAGGCATCTGATGCGCGAAGCGTCATCAGGGGATTTTAAGATCACCTCCCGTCTTTCTTCCATTAGCCGGCGGGTGGGACCGGAGATCTTCTTCTGTCTTTTTGAACGGAGGGTTTTGTAGAACTTAGACCCTTCCGTTTGGAGAGTTTCCACAAACCTGTTGTTGTAGTCGTCCACATCTACGCATTCACCGAGGCATTCGAAGCGGTTTTGTAGTTCGATCTGAAAGCTCTCGGGGTTTTGGAGTTGTGTTGACGCTGGACGGAGCGTAGACTTCATAAGTCGAGAGCGTTCGAGCCTAATGTTGAGGTTCAAAATGCCTCTAACAATACGGTGATCACTCCCGGTTTTTACCGCATGGATCACGGAGACATCGTTGAACACTTGCCTTCTCGTTGACATTATGAAGTCTATCTCGTTTTTGGTCTGACCATCGGGGCTGAGCTAGGTCCACTTGCGGTGCAATGGTTTCCTGAAAAAAGAATTCATCGCAAAGAGTCCTTCCCTTTCCATGAAATCCATTAGCATCTGACCTCTGGGATTCCGATTTCCAACTCCAAATTGCCCCACTTTCGTCTCGTCCGCCTCTCGCCTGCCCAGTTTTGCGTTAAAGTCCCCCATGACAACGGTGTAGTGGGTTTTGGAGGAATGTATGGCTCTACTGACGTCCTCATACATAGCCTCCACTCCATCGTCAGAGTGTTTAGACGTCGGGGCGTAGACCTGTATAACCTTTAACGAATATCGTTTTGTTATTCTCAGTACAAGGTACGCCACCCGAGTCGAAAGGCTCCCGACTTTAACCACGTTGTTCACGAGGGACTTGTGGACAATAAACCCGACACCACCCTGGGACAGCTGGTCGCCTTCCCGGAAATAGAGCAGGCTGCCAGACTTCAGGATTATCGAGTCCTCTCCCTCTCTTCGGACTTCAGATAACCCCACAATGTCCCAGCGCAACCGGCTCAGTTCTTCCTCCAGTTCGACAATCTTCTCATCGGTCCGTAGTGTGCGCGTGTTAAATGTTGCCAGGGCCAAAGGTCGTCGTTTGTGATGGTAGCCGGACCTCTGCCGGAGATTCTTAGCACCCCTTTATTCCCCTATTCAATGGTTGAATTCCACATAATGTGTTTAATACCTGGATTTAATCCATCTTTTTGTAGGGCTATCACGTAAAATTACAATCGACTGCAATGGTATAGTCGCAGTTTCATCTCAGTGACACACAAATGTCAGAAACTTCTCAAAATGTATGTAGGGACACCGTCATGTTGTTTCCTCCCTCTGTAGGCCCATAGTATGTGGGCATGACATTTTCATTGATGGATCATGTCCATCTCATGCGCTGTACACTTCCGCCGGGAGCTGGGACCCTATCAGAAGCCGATGGGCCTCAATGTTCTAAACCGGTCCGGCGACCGGCGTTCTCTCCGTCGGCGATTAGGTGGTGGCGTCGTCGTCGGAGAGAAGTACTCGTCGCTCGAGCTCGACGCAACAACCGCGGCCGCTGTCGTCACGTTGGTCATTGAATTTTTCGGGATATCGCCAAACGGTTACATAGCTGACTCTTCACATAACCAGAGGGCCGGTATATTTTCAAAAAAAGATAAAAGCAGCACTTATCCCACTGGCAGCAATGTGGAAGTATTTTTGATGCCCAATGAGCAACATCATTCTTATTTTTTTTTTCTATATTCCTTAGATTTTAATATGTTTTCCGGGGTTTTTTCCACAGGTTTTATACAGGTGTTTTACCCGTAATTTTGAAGAATTCCCTGAACTGCCTATGGTTTTTATCATCAGATTTACTGCAGACCATTATTTTAACCCAATGGGTGCAAAGTTCTCATGAATATAAATAAATTACGGAGTTCCCGGAGCTGGCCTTTGTCTTCATAATTAGAGCTCTTATGACAGTCACAACCCATCTAGGTGTAAAGTTCTTATAAAATAAATAAAAAATAAAAAAGCCTTTTATTTCTTACAGTCTACAAAAAAATAACAATTAAACTAAAAAAACATCATCAAAAATATTGACTGTTAAAAGTATGCTATATTTTGAGCAAAAAAAGAAGTAAGAACCCCCCGTTAGTTGGAAGTGAAGGCCGCCTCTAGAGAATGCCAAGTGTCCCTGTCACCAACCACGTCCATCCATTGCTCGCCAGCCACATGCACTATGTCGTCTGCCCATCGAGTAGTTGGTCTTCCTCTCTTTCTTGTGCCCGATGGTCCCAGCCAAGAAGTCAATCGCTTAGTCCAACGATTGTCAGTAAGACGAGCTATGTGGCCGGCCCAGCGCCACTTCAGTTTCTTGCTGTGACATAGCGCATCTGTGACTTTTGTCTTTTTTCTAATAACTTTATGTGGTATTTTTTGGAAAGTTCTTATCATAGATACAAATCATATAATACAAATTCTTCTTCTTCTTCAGCCTATAGATGTCCACTGCTGGACAAAGGCCTCCCCCAAGGCTTTCCACGCTGACCGGTCTTGTGCTGCCCGCATCCATCAGCTTCCCGCGACCTTCACCAGGTCATCCGTCTACCTTGTTGGGGGCCTCCCTACGCTGCGTCTTCCAGTACGTGGACTTACTGCCCCATCGGCCATCGGTTCTACGAGCAATGTGCCCTGCCCACTGCCACTTAAGTTTAGCGTTAGCTTAAGTTTAGTTCCGTAAGTCATCACTGGCAACACACACTGGTCAAAGACTTTAGTCTTGAGACACTGTGGTATCGTGGACGACGAAAAGATGTAGCGTAGCTTCCCGAACGCTGCCCAGCCGAGCTGGATTCGACGAGACACCTCTTTCTCGAAGTTGGACCTACCCAGTTGGACTGTTTGTCCCAGGTATATATACTCTTTAACAACTTTGAGTGCAGAGCAACCAACTAGAATTGGAGTGGGTGCGACATGAGAGTTCGACATGATCTTCGTCTTATCCATGTTCATCTTTAGACCAACTTGTTGGGAAACTCTGCTGAGATCATTGTGCATTTTGCCCAAGTCTTCCAGGGTCTCAGCCATGACCACGATATCATCTGCAAAACGGAGATTAGTGATGTACTTGCCGTTGATATTGATGCCAAGTCCTTTCCAGTCCAGGAGCTTGAAGACATCTTCTAGCGTAGCAGTGAACAATTTAGGAGATATGACATCTCCTTGTCTCACTCCACGCTGGAGTTGGATCGGTTTCGAGTCCAGATCCTGGAGACGGACTGACATGGTGGCCTTTTTGTACAAACACTTTATCACCACAATATATCGATGGTCAATTTGGCACCGCTGGAGAGACTGTAGCACCGCCCAAGTCTCGATCGAATCGATGGCGTTCTCATAGTCCACAAACGCCAAGCATAGTGGTTTGTTATAATCCTCGGACTTCTGTATAAGTTGCCGCAGCGTATGTTGTGATCTATGGTGCTAAATCCTTTTCGGAAGCCTGCTTGTTCGGGAGGCTGGAAGTCGTCGAACCTGCGAGCGGGACGACACAAATTATTCAAGCCCAAACACAAGGTCGCTGCTGTGAATTGTTGAGGAGTTCCTTCGACTGTCTCCCAGCTCCATCATCAGATCTACTTCAGACTTTTACCAAAATGTATTGATTTAAATACTTAATGAAAATACTAATAAATACACTAGTCGCCCGATTTTTGAAAGTTCCCCTTGATTTCTCTGGTCTTCCATCATAAGATCCCAATATCCTTATCAAGGGACCACCTTCAAAATATCTTCTTTCCAACAAAAAAAGATTTATCAAAAAGGGGTTCATAAACGACGAAGTTATTCGCGAACAACACAAAAAAAAGAGGCATATATTTTTGAAGTCCTTTATAAGTAACGTTGTACAATCAATGGAGCAAGATGACGCTATCAACTATCCAGTTGAATTAGTGGAGTATACTTCTATCAACCAAGTAATAGAGTAAGATGACGCTACTATGTAGTTGAATTCCTTGATTACCTGATACTTAACCTTATACTTTGCAGTGGTAGTGGGAGAGGTCTTGCAAATTGTTCCGCAAGCAGTTCGCATCCGCTTCCGTACCGACGGCGGTCTTTTCAATCTGGCTAGACTTAAGGCTTGCACCAAAGTCTCACATGCACTGATTACTGAGATCATGTATGCTGATGATTTGTGCTTATTAGCAGAATCCCCAGACGGCCTACAACAGCTGATGTCCGCTTTTCATCAAGCCTGCCGTAAGTACGGCTTAAAAATCAGCGTCAACAAGGCGGAGGTGATGTCCCTAGACATTCACGGTCACGAGACACTGAATATAAAGCTAGGTGAGGATGTGTTGAAGCAAGTGGCCAAGTTTCGTTACCTATCTGGGGAACACTATAAGTTCTAAGTGTGACCTTGTTGCTGAGATCAACAGCAGAGTCGGAGCTGCAGCTGCAGCGTTTGGCAAGTTGTGTTCCAAGGTCTTCAAAACAAAAGGCTACAAAAATATCCGTATATATGGCAATTGTGCTGCCAAACCTTCTATATTCCGCTGAGACATGGTGTGTGTACCGCCACCACATACGTACTCTAGATCGTTTTCACATTAAATGTCTCCGATCCATTATGAAGATCAAATGGTCTGACAGAGTGCGAAATACCGAAGTCGTGCGACGAGCCCATGTTGGTGGCATTGAGGCTTATTTAATGAGTCGACAGCTTCGGTGGTGCGGACACGTATCACGTATGGCGGACGAAAGAGTGGCGAAGCGCATCTTCTTCTCTGAGCTGGAAGAGGGCAAGCGAAAGCATGGCGGACAACTCCTCCGGTTCAGGGATGTCTTAAAACGACACATTAAGAGATGCAATATAGAACCCTCTGAATGGGAGCGTTTGGCAGCAAAACGGTCAGAATGGCGCAGAATGGTGTACGGACAAGTACGTGAGTTTGAGGAGCAGCGCAAAGCTGACCTCGAAGCCAAACGCGACCAATTAAAGGATCACATACAACTACGTCGACGGCGTGCTTACGTGCCCTCAGTGTGCACGAAGTTTTGCCGCCAAGATAGGCTACATAAGCCATCTTCGGGCGCATGAGCGCCAAATCATCGGCTAGGACTCGAAGTGGTCGCCGTGGCCGAAATCGGTCGGGAACATCATCATCATCACCACTCATGGAATTTCGCTTAAAATAAATTAAGTTCCTCAAATTATGCAACAGAACAAGAGTGAAAGCAAATTTTCTGCAACTTTAAAGCGGAGATTTTGATAGGGTGTGGTGTCGGTGAATGAGTTTTATAACGAGTTCCATCGATTCCAAACCAATACACTTTTAATTTTAAACGTAAACAAAGCTCAAAGGCCGCAGGCGCGTTTTCTGGGCGTGGACTTTAACGTCAGCTCGCAAGGCCAGCTCTATATTGCTTTTTCCCGCTTTATTCAGCCAATCCACGTATTATTTTTTAAATTAATACCCTGCAACATTACTAGGAATTTCTCCTGTAACGTGGATGCGTTTACAAACATATAAACTCAGATACACAAACACCCATACCCGGAACAACTAAACCTGCAAGGTCATACAAATATTTTTGTTCGACTGATTAATCAGGCAAAACACGAAGCCCATGTTCTTAATCAGTTTACATTGAATGTCGTCAAAATCAAAATTGTTTATTTCAAATTAACCATCACTTGGTACTTTTGAATAGTCAATGTCGGTCAGTCCAAGAAAAGTGAAGCTAAATTGCACGTTCCAAAGCGTAGATCTCTATGGAGAAGAACGTGCAAGAAACTCCATGGACACTCTTTTAAAATCATAATATATGGGTTACATTTCTTCGTTACATTTATGTTGCTTCTATCATGTGAGCACAATGTAAAATTAATTAAAATATAAAAATGAATTAAGCCCACTGACAGCTAAGAGATGGCCAGTCTCCACTGACGGCTCCCGTTCACGAGAATGACGCGCGCATCAGCCCCACATAGCTCAACCATATTGAAGGGAACCAAATGACCCAACAACACGCGCCACCATCAGCAAGACATTAGAGTGAGCATGAAAAACTCTCAACTGCCAATCTGGCAATGTCAAACAAGTTATGTATTAAAAAAATGGTGCATGGTGCCTCACATTCACAAACTAGAAAAGTGCTTTTTTTTTCGTCTATACAGAAGCATTATAAGGTATTGCAGTCTATAGAATTTTAATTGATGGAATAATAAATACCACTTAATAATTACCACGACGGCTTCAGCTAGTTTGTTTATAAACTAGCCATACATTCAAAATGAATAAAATATGAAAATCAATTAAATTTTATTTTTGTTCGCCTTAATTTATATAGTAATCGTGGTGGCCTAGTGGTTAAAACACCAGCCTCTCAAGTATGAGTGCGCGGGTTCGATTCCAGGTCAGGCAAGTACCAATGTAACTTTTCTAAAGTTATATGTACTTTCAAAGTATATCTTGGACACCAATTACTGAAGGTGAAGGAAAACATCTTGAGGAAACCTGGACTTTAAGTCTAAAATCGCCAACCCGCATTGAACAAGCGGGGTAATTACGTTCAATTCTTCTCTGTATGAGAGGAGACATGTGCCCAGCAGTGGGAAGATGAAAGGGTTGATGCTGATGATGATGAATAAAAATACAAGGTAAAATTTATTGGTTTGTATCTTATAATTCGTATTAGGGCCGATCCGTCCTTGACCGGCTGTCGTGAACGTGTGCCGTTTTATACTTTATTGAGGAACCTTCAAGAGCAATTTTCTAAATTTAATACCTTTTAATATTTTACGTCAACATTTTAAACTCCTCGGGCTTATGTGATAATTTTGCTCTTGGGGCCCTCTAAAATAAAGCTGAGGTCTGGAATGCCGTTTTCCCACCCATATATTCTCAAGCCGCTTAGGTTTTCGTTTTTGCGATCATAATTCATCAATGAACATAAACTTTGTACATTAGGAGCTAAACTGGACTGTTTTTGTGGAAATAAAGTACAAAATATCTCGTAACTTACATTTAGAAAATAAAAATTATTTGTATAGATAAGTTTTAGCTTAATGGGCACGGGTAAAGGTCTCAAGGCCAAGGTCGTTTTATATTTTATATCGAATTTTAAGCAAATAAGCGATATTCATAATATAAATACCAGGAACAAACACAATCTTGCTGTACATCACACTCGTCTCCACAGAGTAGGCAACTCGTTCTTGGGTCAATGTATACTCTTATACAACAAGCTTCCCACGGACATTCGAAACTTACCTATAAAGTAAACGATTTAAATTTATATTAAGACCAAACTTTGCAAAAAGGGGTATTATAAAATCTCAGATTGTTTAAAAGACAATAAAGCTTGGGATTGAGCTGCTCGCTCTACTAAGCAATGTCATTAAGCAATATGCGTAATTATGCGGAATAATGACATTTTAATCACCGTTTAGGAAATGCCGGCTCCATCTAGTTTAAAAAAATATGACGTGTAAAACTGATCCTAGTTGCATAATAAACGATTTGATTTGATATATGGCAAAGCGTGCAGGGGTTAAATATTAATAATAATGAAAATATCATATGAAATGCGAGCAATGACATTAAATTAAGTGTTAGTTTTATGTTAGGACACATTCACGTGTCGGTGTAGTGTGAATGTGTCCTACTCCTAACATTTATTTGAATGATAAGCGGCCAATAATACCTAAGCCTCATAAAATGTTTTGCTAAGGGGTTTGTAGGAATAGGGATGTATCGAAGGTATGAAAATCAAAAAAATAATTAGAAAAAAAAAAAACAACAAAATCGACAAAATAAACAAAATAAAAATTAGACCCGTATTTTTTATTTTGTCGAAATTACCAAAAACTACTGAGATATAGCGTATTAAAGTTACGGAGTGGGGGCTAATTACGTTACATCGTGGTATATTTTGTACCACGGCGTGACGTCATGCGACATTTCAAGTCAATATATCTTCCTAAGTATTTGAATGAAAGAAAAAATAAAAAATACGTGTTTAATATTTTTTATAAATCTACCTGATGGACATTAAATTATTTTTTAGGATACAACCCAATTAGAGATGCATCGAGACTTACTCGGCACGGCATATCATGTAAATATCATAACAATTTTGTTATTGAACGAATAACACTTTTATAGAACTATTGCATGACCTTAATATAAGCATAACATATACATATATTCTACATATAACGTGTGTTTAAATTAAAACAATTGCATAATTCATGTTCTATTGACGAATTGGGTTTAGACTAAATTACACTAGTATTGTAAAGACCTCAAGTTATAAGTAGATATATGAGTTTTTTTCGGGTATTTCAGTATTCACAACGAGTTATTTGACAGAGTAGGCACTCGATTCGGTTCACATATTTCATGTATGCATGAATATGAATATTTGCACTGGTCTGGTCGTGCCTCGGAAAGCACGTTAAGCTGTTGGTCCCGGTTGCCATACGAACATCTAGTGGCAGTCGTTAAAGGGTTGTTGGAGCCCTCAAAAGTCCAAAAATTGGTCAGCTGCAATGCTTCGATGTCGCCTTCGGGTTGTGGAGGTCAGACGGCAGTTGCTTCACGGAAAATGTCGAAATTTAGCCATATCAGCAGTTAGACTGGTAAAAGCGACCTCAGACTCCAAAGCTGAAACAGCTTCGGATGCGACTGGGATAAGCTCTTTGAGATGATGATGACTCGATTCGGTTAACATAGACAGGCAATACTCATTTAACTCTCGGAATAAACTTATCATATACTCAGATATTACATGAATTTTCAGTTCTCTAGTTTTGTTACAGTCCTAATTAAATGTTTTCACTCCTGCTGAAACACAAGAAAATACTTTGTAAACTTAACGAATTTCCTCGTCGGATTTAAGTAAATCTTGTGACTGACAAACATTTCGTACTGTGCTTTTATCGTTGCATACATAAACAGACTATAATATTCTTACTCCTGGAACATAAGCCTCCTCTTGGTGAGAGGGAATGGGCCGTAATCTACCCGTAGGCCAAGTACGGCTTAGTTTTTATCATTACCTTATAATAATTCGCGACCCACGCCTTCTCCAATCCTTAAAGCAAAAAGCAGAATCGATGTTGCACAAAATTAATAAGTAATCTATACATATTGATAATATACATGGATAATATATTATATTGATAATACATATGGATAATTGGCTTAATTTTTCTTCCCCTTGCTTGCTAATTGTAATCTCTCTTATATATATAGAAAGTTGTGACAGGAAAATCATAATAATGTTCCAAGTTTTCGGCTTATAACGTGAGCTCAAGTTTTGCAACAGTCGTTCTGCGCGCAATAACACATTTCTGTTTCCCTGTTAGTATACTGTTGTATGAAATAAAATCCTTTTCTGCTTGATTAGAGCACAAAAGGAACATAACATTGTGTCGTTTATTTTACTCATTGTGTTATTTTTTATGGATCATCTGCATGTTTACGACGAGCAGTCGATTGTTGAATGTCGACATCTAAGAATATTGGATCTACATAACGTTTGACACTGACAACTATGCCCGATTCTTGTGCATATTAATAAGTACCTAGGTATGTATTTAATCGATATCGTGAACATTCTTTAGACGGTTTTAAAGACAAAAAAAATGTGCCGATATTAGTTATCTTGACGATTAAATGTAAACACTGACAATTGACATTACATTTGCATTGGGACGATAAAAAGGTTGATGATGATGATGATGATGATTGACGATCGAAAATGTGTTTATTCGTGGATGATGACGACTATAAGTCTTTACCTATTCATAGGCATGAGGATCAGGGTGTAAGGTCTACTTATCCTCCATAGAAAAGGGAGGATCCTCCGACCAGACGATTGTTATATTTGGTGGGCCCCTGCCCGTCGGTTGATGTTGAGAAATGTATTTTGTGTTAATTTTTTGTTATTTCTATAGGTTGACTGAGACGTCGCTTGAGGATGAACGGTGCGGGAGTGGTGAGAATTATCACAAAATTACGAATCACAGAGCTCCAGCACCATGTCACCACACACAGTTGGCCTATAATTTGTCATTTTTGTGTCCACAGTGCTATAACGGGCGCGATCTATCAACCGTTAACGAGTCCCCAAGCGGAAACGGGCACTGGGCTCGCGCGTGGCGCCTTCGGATCCACGACCCCTCCGACTCCGTCGACTCCCCACGAAGCATCTCCAACTCCAGTCTTCGCGAGGTCGACGACGAGCTCACCGGCGAAGAGCTGGCCACCTACATGTACCACGTGAACTGTACCATTGGTGGACTCACCTGAGACACATCTGTGTGAACTACAGTGACCACGCCACCGACCGCTCGCCCGGGCAGAACTACATGTGACGTAGACGGCCTAACAGTGTGATCTATTTTATAAACGTTTCTAAGCGATTTCAAAATTGTATATAAACATTGTTGTCCATTGTTAGTTACGGCTTTGTTAATATTTAAATGTTAAGGTGCACTTAAACGTCCATTTTGGTCTTAAGTGGTAATCTATGTTAGCTGAAACATGATGGTGAGATAACGTAAAAAAATGTCCTTGAGTATTTACGTAGTGGACGGTGCCGCCTTTATAGCTTACTTATGGGTTTATGAAGCGATGAAGGGTGTGTACCTATACTTACTTATATTTATAATCTCGGAGGCTTGCCTCTGTGTTATTTAAAGCTGTAATCTTTGGCACGCACTGCTCATTATTCATTCTCAAATTTATTCATTACGTTGGGGTGACACTTCACCTTACATTCTAGTTAAAAATAAACCTGTAGTCAATGGTCGAAGGTGAACCTTCATTTCCAAGTTAATATGATAATAACTCATGTAAGTATGGCATCGATCAAAACTCTCAGTGATTTATACAAATTACTATATAACTATTTATTTTTTGAACTTTGAACAATTAGATGATTATTCATTGCATGTCAGTTTAGATAGATGTATAAATAAGTAACATTACTCCATAATACTCTATTGATAGTGTTTAATTACGGTGGTTGTAAAAAGTATGTGCTAAGCACAAAATAATAATAAAAAAGTTGAGTGTAAAGCGTGGGTAGATTAACTCAAATTGAAAGCTATATTTGTATGGAAAATGCTTCTACAAAATATATATGTGTTAAACAACGAAAACGGAAAATTCCTAATGTTAAATGTACCGTTGTTTCCCGCCCAAATCTATGAGGGTCGATCTTCACGGAACTGTATCAAGGACGCATGAGAAACTTTATTCATGTTTGTGTCAGCATCAGTATCACGATGTATGTCTCTGATTTATTTCGGCGAGTGTGAGCCCCGGTGTAGGTATATGTACTCGATGAGACTGTAAAAAGCGTGTATATTGAAGATATTATTTCTTGAAAATTGTGTGAAAATCAAAAGGTGATGTCGATACTTTAGAGATTAAAATACCTACTTTAAACATTGTCAATCAAGTATAACATACTAGCTAGGCATACATAAATAATACTTCTTTGCGTATACAAAAATAGAGTGTAAATAAAGTGTATATAGGTACCTACTAAATTGAAGAATTGGAACAAAAGCCTAAGTGACTTGAATTAGATAAATAATAAAATTTTCCTGAAGAGAATATTCATAAATGCGACTTATTCACTATGAGTTGCCTTTTGTGGACATATTTTCTATCGAGTTTTATACTAGTGACTGTCGTTAGTTCAATGAATGGTTATTAAAAGGCTTTGGCTGTGTATTTCATTAGATATAAATTATAGAGAAATAAGAAGCTGTAAAAATAACGCAGCTATGTAATTTCAGTGTGTTTGGCGAAATGTGATTTTTATAGAATGATATTGTGATACATTACTTGTGCGACTACGGGGTAAACGAAAATACTGTTTTTGACTTTCTTTAATTTAATTGAATTCCAAAGAAATGCACATGGAATAAATAAATCGCACGACAAAATATTGTTTTTTCTTCTTTTAGTCTTTATATTATACAATATATTAAGAAAACCCTGTCCGACCCGTAAGGGTAATAAAGGTTAGGTAAACACATGACCAAATAACATATGAAATTTTACATTATCATCATAATAACAATACTAGTGAATTTTGAAATAATCTTTTTTTTGCGAAATACTTCCAACTTCCCCAAAATTTGGTAATTTTTATAAAAGTTACAACACAGTTTTTGACAGTATTATCACAGATTATATGAATGAGCGATGAGACCGCGTGCCGCGTGCCCTGCCAGCCCTTCGCCCGCGCATTGTATTGCCTACCGCACGTGTATAAAGTTACCTCGTTTTGCGAAATAATATTTATTTTTTCAGGGGATATTTTCTAAAGTTTAGCCCGGCTTTATAGGCATTAGTAGAATCAGTTATCGATGCCTAACAATACCATCAGGGATCGGAGAGGGTTTTCTTTGAGGGGTCTCTGTATCTACACTATGTAACAAAAACCCGTTGTTCCTTTCAGGGACATATATAATTTACTTACAAGCACATCATTAATGAAATTATAATTTAAAAAAGTAATTATTGCCTAATCGAGGGGTCAACATCAAATAAATATTAACATCGACACATTCGACAAAATGTTTAGAATATCTGATTTATAAGTTAAAGAGATTGCCGGGAACGTTCTACTTGTGTCTTCTTCATGCAGAATTGCAAAGGTAAGAAATTAGTTAAAGATTACAAATATTAATAATGAAATATTTATTTTAATTATAATTTTTGTGGAACAAATTTTTATAAATGATATATTTCATTACATCCGTATACCGATTCTTAAATCGTAGGCAGAAGGAACAACAGGGTTTTTATTACATATTGTTTAAAACTTGTGGAGGTATTAAATGGTAAGTCCAAATAATACGGACGTTATATCATGGCTGATCTGACGTTCGCACACAAGGCTGCGAATATTGATTCCGAATTTATCGCGAGGTTCCGATTTTGTTTTAATGAAAACATGTTGACTTTGTGCGAGTGTGAGTAAGAGAACACTCGGGAACAAATTGTTGTAGTACATAAAGCCACGTTCGCACTGGCGGGATTTATTGGCACACTGGATTTTCAACTCCTGGTGTAGAGCTGAGCATTGAGAATCCGAAAAAGTACCCCATCAGTTTGAAAATCCAAAAAGACAAAAATTGGTGCGACCTAGGCTGCTATGTCTTTGGTTAAAATAATACGATGTCCTAAATGTGTTCTTTTCTCGTAGTTCCGTATCAGATGCCCATGTACTCGTGTCACATTAAAATGTTATAATAATTAATGTCATTGTTAAAGGTAGATAAATAACTGTTATTGTAAAATATCACCATAACGAGTGATCTATTTTGGTGAATTTTATTGTCAATGAAATAAAAAGGGAATTCCTCCAATCTAACTCGTTTGTTTCTTTTACGATTTCTCAACTCATTTACAGAACACAGAAGGCCAATACCTGTAATTGACAGACTCGTCTCAGCTACAAATAAATGTCAGAAACTTATCAAAATGTATGGAACACCTGAAAAAGAGAGAGCATCCGAACAGATTGTTTCCACCTTCTGTAGCTCCATAGTATGCGCGCATGACATTTTCATTAATGGATCGTGTCCATTCCATGCGCTGCCCACTTCCGCCGGCAGCTGGGACCCTATCAGAAGCCGATAGGTCTCGAGGTTCTAAACCGTCCAGCGGCCGGCGTTCTCCCATCAGCGAGTAGGTGGTGGCGTCGTCGGCGGACAGATGTTTCCATCGCTGGAGCTTGGCGCAACTACTGCGGCCAGTGTCGTCACATTACTCTTCGAATTTTTAAACTAGACCAGTGACCAGAAGGCTGGTCTATTTTTAGCCCAAAGAATTAGCATTGCCATCTAATGTGGTAATGCTGCCAGCCGTTCAAGATACCACAGTGTCTCAAGACTAAAGTCTTTGACCAGTGTGTGTTGCTGAACTAAAACGTGGTCGCTCACAATGGGCCTCATACGAAGGCTCAGAGTCACACAAAGGGCAATGGAAAGAGCTATGCTAGGAGTTTCTCTGCGTGATCGAATCAGAAATGAGGAGATCCGCAGAAGAACCAAAGTCACTGACATAGCTCTGCGAGTCGCTAAACTTAAGTGGCAGTGGGCAGGGCACATTGCTCGTAGAACCGATGGCCGATGGGGCAGTAAGGTTCTGGAGTGGCGGCCACGTACTGGTAGACGCAGCTTAGGGAGGCCCCCAACAAGGTGGACCGATGACCTGGTGAAGGTCGCGGGAAGCCGATGGATGCGGGCAGCACAAGACCGCTCAACGTGGAAAGCCTTGGGGGAGGCCTTTGTCCAGCAGTAGACATCTATAGGCTAAAGAAGAAGAAGAAGAAGAATGGGCTAGATTTATCTCTTTTTTTGTAAATATATTTATGTAGATATTTTAGTGTTAACTAATAATAATGTGTGCACAAAAACGATTTATTTAAATCATAAATATATTATATTATGATGGATTGAGATTCAGATCTGACTGTGAAGGTTTTTAAAATTACCCCTCGGATTTTGACACACTCGAATGAATCGCACCTGATCACTTTCACTAACAGCACTGAAAAAAAATATTCAAACTACTGAGGTACTTACAAACTATTACATATTTGCAAATGATCATTAAAAAATGTAGTCCAGTAGTGCGAATTTCGGTTATTTCTACCGATCTCAGCGTAGACAAGCCTCCGAATGGTATTCTTTGTTTATAAAAACGTTGCCCCAAACTAGGAATTCCAGTATAGTGGGTGCGCGACACCAGACAGGACGTCTTAACGGGCTTTCCAAGACATGGGGATGGAGACACCCCCTTCAATACCAATATTCGGGTTCTTATTAATAAATTTCTAATGGAAGAGCAAATAACACTTTGACTGGCTTGGAAATGGAACCAATGGAAACTGCTGTTAGCAGTTATGCCCGCGACCACGAGAAAAAAGCTAAATTAAAGATGTCTCCTCAAAGAAAATCTAACTACGTAGACACAATAAAGCACATACTCAAACATACGCAAACTCATAGATCTTTGCCGTTGTCAATGTCTTAAAAGGAGAATTATTTATATCCGGGTTAGGTAAAACAATAAATTCTCCTTTTCTGTCTGTCCCATTCTTTATGCTCAAAGGGCGTGAAGTGGCTTTCTGCTTTATAATTCATCAGTACTATTTTGTCTTCCGTGAATACGTCACTTTTGATATTTCAACCCTTCATACGCTATGTGTGTTTACGACCCAGTAGCACCTGCTAAAAGTACCTTATAAAACAACTGAATAAATGAAGACTTCATCTTCATTTATTCATTTGTTTATTAAGTGAGGTACACCAACGGTATATGAAGTAACAGAAGATAGCCACGAGTATAATCTTAACTCTTGTAAGATGTATCGGAGAGCTATCTCAAGTTATGACTCTTATAAGTACTTATCAGCACCCTAATTGCGTAACGTGTTATTATTATTGGTTGGAATCATTTCGAAGCAAATTGCCAATCCATGGCTTTGTTTGTTCGAAAATGTCTCTGCTGAAAACGTAAATAACGCAATGAATGTTGTTGAACTGTCAAAATTGAACCCATTGATAGTGTGTTACGCAATTAATAATAATAATAATAATAATAATATTGATGTACTCTTTCGGCATACTCAAATGGACTCAGACCGAACTTGACGCCCTGGATCAGAGGGTCCGTACACTGCTGACTGCAAATCGATTGCATCACCCACGGTCATCGGTTATGAGGCTGTATATCCCGCGAAAATGTGGAGGTCGTGGCTTTTTAAACGCCAAGACCCTCCACAATCGCGAGGTATGCAGTCTCAGGGAATATTTTCTAAAAACCGACGTGGGGATGCATCGAGATGTGGTTGCGGCTGACAAGGGCCTCACTCCGCTCTCCTTGGCTAAGGAGAACTGGCGTAAACCAGTAGTGCTTGACACAAATGATCGCATGGAGGTATGGAAGAGCAAAGAGCTTCACGGACGCTTCTTCCGAGCCCTACACGGGCCCGATGTGGATTTTCAAGCGTCCGTAGCCTGGCTACGTTTCGGTGACCTCTTTGGAGAAACCGAAGGTTTTGTCTTTGCAATTATGGACGAAGTTATGATGACGAACAATTACCGGAGATTCATTGTGAAAGACGGCACAGTTGACATCTGTCGGGCATGTCACCGGCCGGGAGAATCAATTAGACACATTATTTCCGGGTGTTCTCGTCTAGCTAACGGAGAGTACTTGCATAGACACAACCTTGTAGCCAGGATAATTCATCAGCAACTTGCTCTTAAATACAACCTTGTGGAATCGGAGGTGCCGTACTACAGGTATATGCCCGACCCAGTTCTCGAAAATGGCCATATCACATTGTACTGGGATCGATCCATCATCACGGACAGGACTATTGTTGCCAATAAGCCTGATATAGTGCTGGTGGATCGATCAGAGCGGCGTGCAATGATTGTTGACATAACCATTCCACATGATGAGAACCTCGTGAAAGCTGAGAAAGATAAACAAATCAAGTATCTTGACTTGGCTCACGAGGTTGTCGACATGTGGGAGGTGGATTCATCAATCATTGTACCGATAGTCGTGACTGCCAATGGCTTAATAGCCAAGAGCCTCGACCAACACCTCAGGAGGCTCTCGTTAGGCAGCTGGATCAAGGGCTTGATTCAGAAAGCGGTACTGCTGGACACGGCTCGCATCGTCAGGAAGTCCCTCTCTCTGGAGCCCTGACCGCCGGTAGCTTGGACCCTGTTCCCGATACCGGTGGGCTACTATTTTGTATATTTTTAAATGTTTTTATGTGTTTATATAAATATTTAAAAATATAAATTATATGTATGTTAAATGAATAAACGAAATAATAATAATAATAATATTTATTTCATCAAGAAAGGATCAGATTTCACATAGTTATAATGGTTTATGTATACAAATAACTGATCTATACACCAAAAGAGGAAACTCTGCCTCTCAAACTAGGCGGTAGCCTGTATCTTGAGAGACAGTGATTCGTTGCTTTAACTAATGATTAATACTAAAGTGGACTGGGTCGTACAATATTAATGATTGGTCGTGATAATGCCAAAAATTTCAATTTCCTACGCTACATTTGTGAATGTGTGTGTGCGTGAGTGTGTGTGTGTGTGTGTGAGAGAGGGTGTGTGTGTAGTGTGTGTGGGTGAGTGTAATGGAGAAATTTAGGAAGTTAGGTGACATACTTGAGTAAGGATTCAGTTTCCAGATAGTCACGCTCCAGAAGCCATTCCATCAATTTTGATTTTATTTCATATTTATTTAGATTGACAATATTTAAATTTTTGTGAACTTGTTTGTATATGTGTGTGCTTAAAGTATAGTATTGGTGTTGTGCAAAGGTAGTTTTATGTTGGGTACCTATCGGTAATTGCTTTCTTTTTGTGGGGTCAGCTTGGGGAACGCTAGGATGTTTCCTAATGGTAGACCGCAGTACATAGAGTTGGCGCACGGAAAGTACTTTGCAGTCAGCGTAAAGTTGAGTTGTAGGATACCGAAAAGGTTTGCGTGACATCACCTTCAGCACGGCCCTCAGCGCTCTCTCAATCTTTAAAAGACTGGTTTTATTTGCTCCACCCCACACCGTTATGCAATATCCAATAACAGATTGACATAAGGCATAATAAACCATCTTCAGCGTTTCGGGAGCAGCCGATTCTCTAAGGGATTTGAAAATATGGAGTAGATTAATAGCTCTAGAAGAAATGGCGTCAACTTGTTTATCCCATCGTAGTCCACTGTCTATTTGGACACCCAGGTATTTTATATGGTCAGCTTTTCTAATTGTCGGACATGAGCAAGGTGCAGATTGATTGGAGCAGTTATGAGCTTTCAGGGAGAAACATTTTTCGGGTAAGTCGTTACATCGGATAGCGAATGGGATGAAAGTTGTTTTATCGCAGTTGAGAGTGAGCAGGTTTTGGTTGAGCCATTGCATTATATTTGTTACTGCTGCCTCTGCATAAAGCTTAACAATATCCCAATTTGGCCCATAGACTATGACCGAGGTATCATCAGCATATGTAATGATCTTAGCATTGGGGATGGTCATTCTGCACAGCTCATTGTATATTTGGAAAAGAGTTGGCCCAAGAATGCTTCCCTGAGGAACACCATAGGTAGTTACTACTTCGTCACTTATATGCTCTCCTATTTTAACTCGCAGGGTCCGGTTGTTAAGATAATCTTTAAAGATCTCGAGGATGTTTCCACGTACACCTAGGACTTCCATTAAATATTCAATTACCCTACAGTTCCGGGAAACTTTTTCAAATAGCGGCACATTAATATTTAAATAAACTGATATGAATTATTATTAATTTATGTCGATTGAGGCCTGCTTGCATTGCAAACTACTAAAGACGTTCCGCGTTAAACCAAATTAAAACATTTTAGGCCTT
>JADWQK010001989.1:0-25157 GCA_017933935.1 Sesamia nonagrioides
AACAAAATAAAGGGTATATCTGACATCGACGCACAAACGAGTACCATGGATCCAGTACATGATTCTGAACCCCCAGTGGTGTAATTTTTCGTCGGCTTATTCATGATTTAAAAAAAATTATATGAAGTTTTTTTCACTTTACACCGTTCAAAATTGCTATACTTTTATAACCCAATAAGATTTTAAAGTAAAAATTAATTAAGTCGCTAATTACACAAAAAAGCGCAATGAAAACAAAACTCGAAAAACTATCTTATCAGCTGATTTGATAGAGTTCACATCAGGGATTAACGTCATACCTACAAACCCGCACAGCGCCACGCTTGCAACGTTCAAATGTCGAGCCGACACTTTTTTAAGCACTGTGAATTCTGTAAACGTTCATTAACGACATAAATGACTATCATAATTTTATTAGTGGCATGCGGTGTAGCCTATCCGCGAAGTTTGCGTTACGATGTCAGATACACCCTGTATAGTCAAAGCTCCGCTCGGACGGGCGAGCGAGGTGCGTTGACCTCTAGCGTCAGCTGTTGCGCGCGCGCAAGTACTATGATCTATCGTAACCTGCGTGTCGCGCTCGGTAACCACACTGCACTGCAACAATTTCTAAATGTATTTGGGAAAAACTACCATCTATCCCCATCCCATCTACCATCTATCGGTGCTTTAAGAAAACTCCTTGAAATATGTGAAAGTTATGCAGTGACTCATGGACTCAAATACAACACCGATAAGAGTGAGTGGTTGGTCTTTAAATCAGGTACCATGACCTATGAACAGCTGCCTGAAATCTCTCTCCCTGGGTCTCCTTTAGGGCGGGTTGCAAAGTTCAAGTATTTGGGTCACTGGGTCACTGACGACTTAAAGGATAATCTGGATATTGATAGGGAGCGCAGGTCGCTGGCTGTCCGTTGCAACATGCTGGCCCGCAGGTTTGTGCGCTGTTCTAAGGCTGTTAAGATTACGCTTTTTAAGGCCTTCTGCCAGTCATTTTACACGTGCAGCCTGTGGGCTACGTATACCCAGCGGGCATACAGCGACTTGCGCGTACAGTATAATAACGCATTCAGGGTGCTCTTGTGGTTGCCGTGGCGCTGTAGCGCGTCAGGGATGTTCGCGGAGGCGAGGGTCGACGGGTTCGCCGCGATCATGCGAAAACGTTGTGCTTCCATGATGGCGCGCTTGCGCACCTCCTCCAATGGCATACTGAATGTGTTTTCGGATCGGTGGGACCCGCCCCTCTTACGTAGGTGGATAGGAGTCCAGACCCACTTTAGTTAATTCATTACTAACATTAGGCTAAGCTTTATTTGTACTAACACTATATGGATGTTTTTTAATCCGAAATAAAATTTTGAATTTGAATTTGAATTTGATAACATGGTGTAAAACTGATTGGAATCGACTCAGTTGGTTATACTGAACAAACTATATTCAGGCTTCGCATAAACAAAAATAACGTTGTATACTAGTTACATGGTAAACATTCTCCGCCTCCGTGGCGTAGCGGTAGCGGACGCGGCCGCTGCGCAAGGTGGCGCGGGTTCGATCCCCGCACAGTGCAAGTATTTATAAGCATGAATATGAATAATTGTACTGGTCTGGTCGTGCCTCGGAAAGCACGTTAAGCCGTTGGTCCCGGTTGCCCTACGAACATCTAGTGGCAGTCGTTACGAGTTGTTGGAGCCCTCAAAAGTCCTACAATTGGTCTAACTGCAATGCTTCGATGTCGCCTTCGGGCTGTGGAGGTCAGACGGCAGTCGCTTCATGGAAAATGTCGAAGTTTAGCCATATCAGCAGTTGACTGCAGTGAACCCCAGACTTCAAAGCTGCAAGGCTTCGGATGCGACTGGATTAACACTGGGATGATGATGACTAGTTACATGGTAAACCCAGCTTCAAGGTGCAGATCTGCGCGACGTGTCAGTTTCCCGGAATTTGACGATTGCGTTTACCGGCTGCTAAGATGATAATTAAACATTTGCCTAAATGTAGTGGCAATTTCATCTCCAATCTCCGCAAGAGTGCTACAGGGCCAAAGTGGCTAAAGTATCTGTCAAATTTTCTTAATCAACCTTGAAGCAGAGCTGCGGTGGCTCTATAGTGTCTGCCGTGACTTACAAGTTGTATGTAGTAGGTCCGTTAGCTTTACTTTGTGTAAATTATTTCATCACCACTGCCTCAAAAACGGTAAAGGAACTTTTTTTTTTTGTTTTCGGGTAAGCCTTCAAAAGGCACCCGACCCCCGAGGAATGAGGTCGGGTAGTGTGGGATTTTTACCTCACTAAAACCACCCCGGTGATGAGAAAACAGAGACCTACAGCTAAAAACTTCGAAGACATGTGACATCTACCAACCCGCACTGGTCCCGCGTGGCGGATTACGGCCCACTCCCTTTCACTGAGAGGAGCCCTGTATCCCAAGAGTGGGAATATTATAGGTTGATTATGTTATGTCGTGGTGGCCTAGAGGTTAAACATCAGTCTCTCAAGTATGAGTGTGTGGGTTCGATTCCAGGTCAGGCAAGTACCAATGTAACTTTTCTAAAGTTATATGTACTTTCTAGGGTATATCTTGGACACCAATGACTGAAGGTGAAGGAAAACATCTTGAGGACTTTATAAGTCTGAAATTGCCAACCCGCATTGAGGTTGATGATGATGTTATGTAAAATAACAAACATACCTGCAAAGCATACACTGGTTTATATACATATGGAGGTACATAGATAGTTCGAAACAGTAGATTAGTTGTAGAAAATTGAAACTACCAAGTGTTTTAGTTCAAATAATTATATTTAAATACATATGTATTATTACTATTGCTATTATTGTATTTATAAAAAAAAATCATTTCTTCAATTTCTTCTGAAGTTGTAGTAGAGGCGCGTTTTTACTTTTCCTCTTTTCTTTTTTCTCTCGGCCGGATTCTATCGCGTTTTTCATTACCTGTAAAAACATATTGTAAGGCTAGAGTGTATAGGCTCTTAATAAACTAGCGGGCTTTGCCATCAACGATTGCATCACTGTAGTTTATAACACACACAGACTTTATACTACTATAAAAACATGTGTGTGTGTGATGATGGTTTTAGTGAGGTAAAAATCCCACGCTCCCGAATCTCGCCCCCCATAGGTTGAATGACTTTTGGAGGTTTCCCCTCGACAGGAAAAAACAAGGTACAGTTGAAATACCGAGGTTGTATTAATCGGTAGGATACCCCTCGGAGAAGCAAAAAAAGGTGCTGTAGGTACCCACAGACTAAAGAATTCAGCCATTAAAAATAATTTAGCTATATGTATAGAATAACTAATACCTTAGAGTAGTGGTAGTCCAATGGTATCGGCCGCGAGTTGTACAAGCAGTGTGGCTACCTTCAGTTTTCATTACGGGACTTGATCGTCGATATCGACCCCGTTTCAGTCATCCATTGGCCCGCTTCAAGGTTGTAAGAACTCCAAACGCAGACGAGACGGTTGTGAGAGCGCCAAACGCGCTCGATATGGACGATCGAGTCTCGTAACGAAAACTTATGGTAGCCACACAGGTCATAGTTTCGAACCCCATCAGGCGCTTTCATCATCATCATTTCAGCCGAAAGACGTCCACTGCTGGACATAGGCCTCCCCCAAGGTTTCCACGACGACCGGTCCTGCGTCTCCCGCATCCAGCGGTTTTCCGCGACCTTCACCAAGTCGTCGGTCCACCTTGTCGGGGGCCTACCCACGCTACGTCTTCCGGTGCGTGGTCGCCACTCGAGAACCCGTCGGCCCCATCGGGAATCGGTCCTACGGGCAATGTGTCCAGCCCACTGCCACTTTAGTGTTGCAATTCTTCGGGCTATGTCGGTTACTCTCGTTCGCACTTTACTTTGTGTAAATTATTTCATCACCACTGCTCTCAAAACTGCGAAGGAAAACATCATGAGCAAACCGGCATGTCCTAGAGGCAAAAACTTCGAAGACATGTGACATCTACCTGGGCCCGCGTGGTAGATTACGGCCCACTCCCTCTCACCGAGAGGAGCCCTGTATCGCAAGAGTGGGAAAATTATATGCTGATTATGTTATGTAAAATAATTAACATACCTGCAAAGCATTTTCCTCGCTCCCTCCAAAGGCAACAGTCTCATTGAGCGTTGGATATCTGAAGGAGAATCCTCTCGGGTATATTGGGCGAGACAATAAGGATTCCAGCTGTCGGCGCTTGGCTTTCAACGCCTTATCTATTGAGGCGTCTACCTGTTTTACTGGTCTGTGGCGAAGAGTTAAGGGAATTATCATCATCATCATCATCAACATTTTATCGTCCCACTGCTGGGCACAGGTCTCCTCATACAGAGAAGGATAGAGCGTAATCACCACGCTTGCTCAATGCGGGTTGGCGATTTCAGACTTTTAAAGCCCAGGTTTCCTCAAGATGTTTTCCTTCACCTTCAGTCATTGGTGTCCAAGATATACTTAGAAAGTACATATAACTTTAGAAAAGTTACATTGGTACTTGCCTGACCTGGAATAGAACCCGCGCACTCATACTTGAGAGGCTGGTGTTTTAACCACTAGGCCACCACGACTATACGACCGCCATCAAAGGAAATATAATTTTCTTTAAATAAAGATGCCGTTTACAAGCTAACTATTTTTTATAATGATATTTTATTTTTTGTTTTTGCTTCTCTGGTACTTTGGCGTGGCTAGCTGGCATATGATAAATAAATTCATTGTTGTTGTTGTAAGTCATGTGTTTTATTAAAATGAACAGACAGCTGTGCTGCTGGGTAGTTTGTTCTGCCACTTCTTCTTCCCAGCGAAAGCACTAGTACGTGTCGATGGGTGGGCGTTTTGGGGGACTGGCTTATGTAATATTGACGTTCAAAAAGTGCTGATTCTCAGTCTAATTTGAATAAATGACTTTTGATTTGAAACGAAATTGAAGTTTAGCTCAACTTTTCTTTTCAATTTGATTAAGAAAAGGACAGGAAATAGATATTAATTTTATCCTGTCAAATTAGTCATCGTCTAAAGTTGCCGTACATCTTTTATTCGCCATGTCTATGAAGAATAAACTGTCTATGGAGTATGATTTTGTCATGTCTGGAGTAGAAATGGGCGATTTTTTCCTATTCCTTCTATCTTCCTCCAAAAATGCTTCCAGTTCCGTGTCTTCGTACGATTTCGGTCTTCCAACAATTACACTCGCTTAAAGCAGCTTCAACATAAGCTTCTACAAGCAATCGATGGGCCTCAGCTGCAGATTTCTTCAAATTAAAGAAGTAAGTTTTTGCCAACTGTTTGGACCTTCTGCTGACCACTGATCCGGACAGATGTGTTGTAACAGTTTCCTCACCGTTGGGAACTTCAGACCACTGTCTGGTAAAGTCTGTATCGTCCTTCTCCCCACCAGATCACGACTCTCGTGGTGAACGGCGAATGTGGCGATACAGGTCAGCGGGTTGGGATGAGATGCGCCACTTCTTTGCGTCTTATCCTTGGCAGCAGGTCTGCTTCTCTTCTGACAATCCGTCGAGCTGTGCGGACGCTATAACCGATGTGGTGCGTCAAGCTATGGAGTATTTTATCCCATTCAATGATGTGCCCGTCGGTGGCTCGGCTCGCCCTTGGTTCAATGCCGATTGTGTCCAAGCTGAACAGCGTAAGCACACGGCATTTCTCGCCTGGGTTGACGCTCGTGACCGCGGAGCTCCGGATCTAAGCTCAAAGAAGAGAGCCTTTAACCGTGCTGCCAAGTCCTACAAGAAGGCGCTCAAGAAGGCTCGCTTCAACCGCATTACCCATATTGGCAACAAGTTATCTGCGCAGCCATCCGGTAGCAGATCTTTTTGGTCCCTTGCCAAATCGGTTGAGGCGAACTTTTGTCGGCCCTCACTGCCTCCGCTGGTTAGGCCTGATGGAACACTGGCTCGTACGGCGAGAGAGAAAGCAGGTCTCTTTGCTTCTCTCTTTGCCCATAAATCGCGTCTTGATACTGGCAGTGCTACTCCACCTAATTTACTTCATTGCGGAGCTTCAATGCCTGAGGTTCGCATTAGGAACAAGGAGGTTCTGGCAGTACTGTGTCGTCTGGACGTGAATAAGGCTAGTGGTCCGGATGGTATATCAGGGATTGTTCTTAAAGCATGTGCGCCCGAGTTGTCTCCTGTATTGACGCGCTTGTTTCGCCTCTCATTTAGGACTGGTATAGTGCCCAAGTCCTGGAAGCTTGCTAACGTGCAGCCCGTGCCCAAGAAGGGTAGTCGTGCCGATCCTGCCAACTATCAGCCGATTTCGATCACCTCCATACTTTGCAAAATTATGGAGCGTGTATTGAACTCGCGCCTCTTGGCATACCTGGAAGGTAACGATCTCCTCAGTGACCGATAGTACGGGTTTCGCCGCAATCGGTCAACTGGGGACCTACTAGTGTATGCCACTCACTTGTGGGGCGAGGCCCTCGAGAAGAATGGGGAAGCGATTGCTGTCTCCCTTGATGTCTCGAAGGCCTTCGACCGGTTATGGCACGCTGGCCTTTTGAGTAAGCTTCCAGCGTACGGCATTTCCACTAGCCTGACTGGCTGGGTAAAAGACTTCCTGACTGAACGGTCCCTCCGAGTTGTTGTCGACGGATGCTCTTCTGAGCCCATGTCAACTAATGCCGGTGTTCCTCAGGGGTCTGTTCTCTCTGCAACTCTGTTCCTGCTGCATATTAACGATCTGCTGATGCCCGGTATCTATGGGTATACAGATGACAGCACAGTTGTAGAGAGATAGCTGCCGGATGCTCGGGCTAGTAGGGAATCAATCTGCAGGCAGTTTCCGAATGGGGCAATGCCAATCTTGTAGCATTCAATGCCGCCAAAACACAGGCGTGTCTTTTCACCGCCAAAAGGAGCCCGTTCACCTTGGCTCCTACTTTTCGAAATGTGTCCTTGGAGTGGTTCCGACCGCCTTCAGCTTTTGGGAGTTGAGATTTCCTCGAACCTTAACTTTGGGCGGTTCATTGAGTCCAAGGCCAAGGTGGCTGCCAGGAAACTTGGCGATATCGCAAAGGTCCGGCAGTACTTCACACCTGGGCAGCTTCTAATGTTATACAAAGCACAGGTCCGTTCGTGTGTGGAGTACTGCAGCCACATTTGGGCTGGTGCTGCCAAGTGTCACCTGGCCACTTTGGATTCAGTGGAGAGACGTGCAAAGAGGCTGATTGGTGACCCTGATCTAACTCGAGTTGGTCTCCAAAGCCTAGAGCACAGGCGTAGAGTAGCCAGCCTTTCGGTGTTCTATAGGATGCATTTCGGGGAGTGTGCGAGGGAATTGCATGATTTAATTCCCCATCTCCGTTCCACCAGCGGACGACCCGTCGTACGGCTGGTTTCCACCCTTACGTTGTTAACACCACTACGATCCGGACGAAGCGTTTCGCCTCCTCCTTTATACCGCGTACATCGAGTGACTGGAACAATTTGCCAGCGGCGGTGTTTCCGTCGGACTACAATTTGAGTGTCTTCAAGGCTAGAGTGAATAGGCTCTTAATAAACTAGTGCGCCTTACCATCAACGATTGCGTCACTGCTTACCATCAGGCAGGATTGCGGTCATGCGCTGGTTTATAGAACGTAAAAAAAAAAGTAAATTAAAAGTGTCCGCAAATGACGCTTATTCGGCACAAAACTTGTCATTTTTGCATAAAAATAAATATGTGATACTGATACAGAGTCACTAAGGTCCGTATTCCAGAAGGACACTCAAGCATTGATCTCTGCTTAAGCATTACTTAAAACTAGTTTCAACCAATCAAATGGCTTGAAACGAAACTTAAGTAGAGCTTGAGTTTTGGATCGCGTTCAAAACAATTTTCTTTAGTAGTTTTTACCCGACTACGGCAAAGCAAAAGGAGGGTTATGATTTTGACAGGCTATGTATGTATGTATGTATGTATGTATGTATGTATGTATGTATGTATGTATGTATGTATGTATGTATGTATGTATGTTCATCTGTTCGCTCGTAACTTCTAAACTACTTATTCGAATTCGATAAATGACATATCATTAGAAGCGTCTTAATTGTCTGCTGGTTATAGGCTATATGGAGTTTCATAAAATCTAACGTGGCGCCCTCTAGCGGACAAAATATACAGAGTAAAAAAAAAAAGTTAAGATAAATATGCCGTGTTTGGTATCATTTGAAAGGGCTTAACTTGTACATTTTGAATATATATATATTACTAGCATTTGCTTGTGACTTTACCTGTATTCATGGGTTGATTGCATATAATTCACATCTTTTCGTTCATAGATAGCTTCTTTACTACTTATCAGAATAAGACCACTGCAGAACCATTAGAAGGGCATTGATATTCTGTTGGTTATGAGCTATAAAGCTTGTCACCAAATTTAGTATTACGCCCTCTAGCGGACAAAAAGTTCTATGTTAATACAAAATTAAAATAAATATACCGTATTTGGTATCATCTGAAAGAGCTTCACGAGTACTTTATGTTTGTACATAATCCCTAGTAATGCTTCGTAGAAATTTGAATGTAAACCAGGGTTTGGTAAACGGAGCGATGGGAGTGGTGGAGGCCTTCGGATGGCCTGCTCTTCGGCGCGATCAGTTGGAACAGAAGAACAGCCAAGCGCTGATCTCATACAATTTGACGACGCATCCATAAAAGCAGATACTAACGGACTTATCAAAATTGAGCCTTGCCTCACTGAATTTGACGGCTTGAGGGGTTCTGGGCAAATTCAGCGTAAAATGCTCCCGCTGATTCTTTCTTGGGGTTGTACTGTACATAAATTACAAGGTTGTACTCTAGATAAAAAAGTTACAGATCTAGGAAAGTCATTGTTTGCTAAAGGACAGGCCTATGTCGCTCTCAGTAGATTTAAAACCATAGAGGGATTATTTATAAGTGCCTTGGATCATAATAAATTACTTAAAAATCCACATGACAGTCGATCGTTAGCAGAATTAGATACATTAAGAACTCTTCCCAGGTCCTCTTAATATAAGAATTTTTTTTTTTATAATTATAAACTAGCGCTTGACTGCAATCCCGCCTGATGGTAAGCAGTGACGCAATCCTTGATGCCTGCGCACTAGTTTATTAAGCCTATTCACTTAAAAAACTTAGGAATAGCAAGGATGACGGCAGTTGAGCCAGGTGATGCAATGTTAAATCCAAGACCAACACGACCAACCATGCTGCGCCAGAGGGAGATTGATCTGGAGACTCTCCACGACCAAACTCCCGACACAACAACATTTGGCGCATCGTACTCGCCACATAACGCAACACAAAGTGCTTAGACGCGTCCTCCGTACGGCTTCACCAGACATCATGCTGGAACACGACGAATCGCTTGGCGGCAAGACTTTGTCTGGTGGGTGGTAACTTCTGCCGGCAGCCGATGTTATGGCCTACCACCGTTAGAAAAACATCCAATCTATTTATACTAACGGCCTCATCCATTAATTCATGACCCATTCGGTGCCATCGACGCAAATGTGCGTCGCTACTACGAAAAACCGGGAGCTTCATACGGGGAAACCGTTGCTATACGCGCTACGCTCCAAGCGCTACGAAATAGTAAAATAGGACATCTCTACATATTATTATACGCCGATACATAAGTCAAAAGAGATGTCGTATGTTAACTACCTAGTTTTTAGTTCGTCAATTTAACTTTTATTAATATTATGCGCCACAAATACTCTTTAACACCAAAATAGTACAAATAATAAAAAGTTAAAAAACTAAAACCCAACTACGACAAAAAACGACGCTGAAAAAGTATAAAACAAGATTTTCAGAATACTGAACTGAACAAAGTTGCTAATATAGTTGCAAGTAAATGGACACAGTAGACTCTACCAAGATGCCTTCGTTGTAAATTGACAATAATGTCTTACGATACTATTCTGAAGTATGCAATATTCACTATTTAGAGATAAATTTTCGTGTTTGGAAAGGCGTAGTCACACGTTACATATACCTACCGTAGCACTTTCATAACGTGTGACTGCGGTTTTCCAAACATGAAAATTTATCTCTAAAGTGAATATTGCATACTTCAGAATAGTATCGTAAGAGTTACTGTCATTTACTCGATTAGCACACTTTGTTCAGTTCAGTATTCTGAAAATCTTGTTTTATACTTTTTCAGCGTCGTTTTTTGTCGTAGTTGGGTTTTAGTTTTTTAACTTTTTATTTTATAGTAATGTACATCATATGTTTTTTTGAGATTTATCGTTTTCTTATTTTAGAAGTTTGGTACCAAAATTTTTCCACTTTGGAAGCGTCTGTCACGCAAACTATTGGGATTGGGTTTAGAAAAAAAAAATGTTTTAGAAACCTCCATATAATTTTTGAAGACCTATCCATAGATACCCCACACGTAGGTGTACGATAAAAAAAAAATGAGTGTCAGTTCTAAGTATGGGGAGCCCCCAATATTTATTATTATTTTTGCATCAAAATCTTAAAGCGGTTCACAGAATACATCTACCTACCAAGTTTCAACAGTATCTCTCTATATACTAGCTCTTATACTTTCGGAAAAAAAAATGGCTGTGACATACGGACAGACAGACGGACAGACAGACATGAAGAATCTATAAGGGTTCCGTTTTTTGCCATTTGGCTACGGAACCCTAAAAAAGATGCACTAAACATAAATTTCGTTTATTTTGTGAATAAAAAACTACTGTATGGACTTGTATAAAATTTGGCACACAGATGGTTAATAACCAGAAATAAGATACTAAGGATATTTTTCATTACGATATTCCCACGGGAACAAAAATTAACGCGAGTAAAACCACGGGGCGCAACTAGTAACATAGTATTTTATGAGAACAAGATAAAGCATGTACTAGAATGCTGGTCACTTCTCTTTATGAAAAGATGCCCAGCTTACTGTGATGCTGCGTCTGTACCACTGGTACAGACGACAGTACATCAAGTTACTACAATCTGTCACTTTTCTTTGTTAGATTTTTAACTTTATGGCTATGGCATTAAGGCTCAAGGTTGATTGGGAATATTTTTTTTTTCACATAATATAAATCAGCGCTTGACCGCAATCCTGCCTGATGGTAAGCAGTGACGCAATCGTTGATGGTAAAGCGCACTAGTTTAATAAGAGCCTATTCACTCTAGCCTTGAAGACACTCAAATTGTAGTCCGACGGAAACACCGCCGCGGGCAAATTGTTCCAGTCCCTCGATGTACGCGGTATAAAGGAGGAGGCGAAGCGCTTCGTCGGGATCGTAGTGGTGTTAACAACGTAAGGGTGGAAACCAGCCGTACGACGGGTCGTCCGCTGGTGGAACGGAGATGGGGGAATTAAATCATGCAATTCCCTCGCACACTCCCCGAAATGCATCCTATAGAACACCGAAAGGCTGACTACTCAACGCCTGCGACAGTTTCGGGTAGCTTGACTTGCTGTCGTCAATAACACCCTCATTTTAAAAAAGGATACACTTCACCATCATCGATAATAATGTCCATCTCCCTCGCCGCTCTTTCCCTCCATTCCTGAGCTTGCGCAGCGCGTCTTTTCTTCAGCTCTAAAGCGTCCAGTTCGCGTGCCACCGTCATCAGTTCCTTCAGCGGAGCCAGGACTTGCGCGTCTACTGGGAAGGTGGGGAGCTCCGAGGCTGTGGAGAAAACAGTTTTTTTTATGAGTCTTCCTTTATACAAAATGTAACGGAAAGGGAGTCTCAACCTACGTTACGAATGCACCTTATGTCAATGCCATAAGTTTCAATATTACTTGACATGTCGTATGTTTCATACTTAATTTTAATCCCTATATCTTGAGACCTAGGCATTGTAGAGGTTAGATATAATCGCATTGTTAGACCTACGTTGGCCTATCGAATGGTACAGGTTTCATCAATATTGTCAATGAAGTGTCGACATCGAAATTACTAGAACATCGTCTCCTATGAAGTATCTGCTGAATGTACTCGAAATTTAGTGGTAGTTTTATTACTTCTAGACAGATCTGGAATGTTCAATTAGCTGACCTATATAGAGCAGC
This sequence comes from Sesamia nonagrioides, assembly GCA_017933935.1. Classification (NCBI taxonomy): domain Eukaryota; kingdom Metazoa; phylum Arthropoda; class Insecta; order Lepidoptera; family Noctuidae; genus Sesamia; species Sesamia nonagrioides. Next base: position 12,052 of record JADWQK010001989.1, read on the forward strand.
GTGGCACCAGCGCGGTAGTCAGTCTGCATTTGACTAACGAAGCGAAACCAGCGTTATGGACGAAGAGATAATCGAGAACATCTACAGCGACAACTGCAACAAGCACTTCAAGGACTACGTGAAGTAACTGCTGTGGTGTTGTTGTGTGTGTACGACACGGACTTCATGGACATAATGGAAGACTTCAGTGCGACATCAGCTACGTTCTAATTGTCATTGCCTATTATTGACTGTACCATCATTGTCAACAAACTTCGCAACCCTGAATCGGCGTCTTAATACCCCTAGCCCGTAACAGTATATATATCTGTTGCTCTTACCGTAAAAACTGATGCACGGATTTGGATGAAATTTTTCATAATTAACACAGGACATTTATATCCAGATATTCCCAGGATCATAACTTATGGGGGTGAAAATGCAGGGCACATCCTTACTAATATTATAAATCTGAGAGTTTTTTTTTTTTTTTGTTATTAGTTATGAACTAGTGCTTGACTGCACTCCCGCCTGATGGTAAGCAGTGATGCAATCGTTGATGGTAAAACGCACTAGCTTATTAAGCCTATTCACTCAAAAAACTGAGTGAATAGGAAGGAAGACGGCGGTTGAGCGAGGTGATGCAATGTTTAACCCAACAACACGACCAACGATGCTGCGCCAGAGGATGACCTGGAGACCCTCCACGACCAAACTCCCGACACGACAACACTAGGCACATCGTACCCGGTACACATCGCAACACAACTGCTCAGACCCATCCTCCGTACGGCTTCACCAGACATCATGCCGGAACACGACGAATCGCTTGGCGGCAAGAATGTGTCTGGTGGGTGGTAACTTATGCCGGCGGCTGATGTTGTTGCCTACCACCGAGAAAAAATTTAATTAAAGAATTTGCTCCGCTTTAAAAAACTAGTTCCTAATAAGGCTAACGCTAGGCTAAACTTTAAACTACTAAAGCGATTCCTTTGAAATTTTGCAGACAAAGTTAGACGTCCGGATTAAATAATAGGGTACTTTTTATCCCGGAAAAATTGATATTCCTGAGGGAAATCTAAAAGGCACGATGTAACCGAATTCCACGCGGGCAAAGCCGCGAACGGGAAGCTAGTATACAATATGTAAAGAAAACTGCGTCCGACCCATAAGGATAATAAAGGTTAGGTAAACACATAACCAAATATAATATACAATTTTACGTAGTCATCATTGTAACAATACTAATGAATATTGAAATAATTTTTTTCGCGAATTAGTTCCAACTTCCCCAAAAATTTGGTCATTTTTTAATAAGTGACAACACCATTTTCTACGGTATTATTATGAGCGATGCGACCACGTGCCGCGTGCCCTGTTTTGTGTCTGTATTAATACAGACGACAGCAGGTCAAGCTACCCCAAATTGTCAGATATTCCCAATTAACCTTGAGCCTTAATGATTTAGAGATAAAGTTGAAAATCTAATAATGAATTAATTACTTATTGATATTCAGTACATCTTCTTCATTTTATTTCATTAAGAAAAGGACAGAAAATAAATATTAGTTTAGTCCTGTCAAATTAATACACTCCATAAACAATATAGACGTGATTAAAAAGATGATGTCTAAATAAACGTCAATGGCCCCGATTCCCTTGTCTCCAAACTAAATTAAATTTAAGTTCAGTATATTTTCTTTATATTTCATTAAGAAAAGGACAGTAGATAAAATGTTAGTTTAGACCTGTCAAATTAATACGCTTCTGACGTTTGTAATCGCCACCCATGTTTATAATCGCGTCAAAACTGTCTATGGAGTATCTTAATTTGACAGGATTTGTACGGGGTTGTGTGACACGAAATGTCAATGTTGAGATGAAATGATGTCAGCTAGTAGGGGGTGGTGGATGTTGTCAAGATAAAACGACCTTTACTAGCGAGTGTCTTTAATTCACTGATCATACACAGTTTATATGGAATAAGGAACATTAAATGTAGGTCGCGCATGAGCGATGCTATGCTATGTTATCCAAATTAATTACGTTTAGAAAACTAATGTCTGGTGAAGCCGTACGAAGGACGGGTCTGAGCAGTTGTGTTGCGATGTGTGCCGGGTACGATGTGCCTAATGTTGTTGTGTCGGGAGTTTGGTCGTGGAGGGTCTCCAGATCATCCTCTGGCGCAGCATCGTTGGTCGTGTTGTTGGGTTAAACACTGCATCACCTCGCTCAACTGCCGTCTTCCTTCCTATTCACTCAGTTTTTCACTAGTTTACAACTAATAAAAAAAAAAATCATCATAACAGTCAGCCTATAATGTTCCCACTGATTGGAAACACGCATCCTCTCGATGAGAGTCTCCAGTTGCTGTAGATGCGGCTGACCCTGACCGATGAGCTCCCAGTGCCTGCCGGGCGTGGCTACCACTATCTCAGGACCTGAGCGGAGCACCCGCTCTTGTTTCACAGCGCAGTGTTCTTGTTTCATGTTTCGGAGCGGAATGATATGTCATTTTCAAAAAAAAAAAAGAAAACATATAAAAAACAATAATGTTATAAATAAAAAAAGGTTCTAAATAATATTAAAAAAGTATTGCTTAGTCGGCAATATCCTCCCCTTTTTTACCCGACTACGGCAAAGCAAAAGGAGGGTTATGATTTTGACAGGCTATGTATGTATGTATGTATATATGTTCATCTGTTCCCTCGTAACTTCTAAACTACTTATCAGAATTCGACAAATGACATATCATTAGAAGTGTCTTAATTGTCCGCTGGTTATAGGCTATATGGGGTTTCACAAAATCTAATGTGGCGCCCTCTAGCGGACAAAACATACAGAGTAAAAAAATAAAATTAAGATAAATATGGCGTGTTTGATATCATTTGAAAGCTCTTTACTTGTACATTTTGAATATATATATATATATATTGCTAGCATTTGCTCGTGACTTTACCTGTATTCATAGGCTGGTTGCATATAATTCACATCTTTTCGTTCATAGCTTTTTTATTCCTTATCAGAATAAGGTCACTGTAGTACCATTAGAAAGGCCTTGATATTCTGTTAGTTATGAGCTATAAAGCTTGTCACCAAATTTAGTATTGCGCCCTCTAGCGGACAAAAAGTTCTATATGAATATAAAATTAAATATACCGTGTTTAGACGTGAAAGAGCTTCACGAGTACTTTATGCTTGTACATAATTACAAGAATGCTTTAATGATGTTAAATATGAGCGATAAGAGTAAAGCCCGGATCACGGGAACTGTGAATCGCTATAAGCAATGTAGAGCAGTGTGAACATTAATAGAATATGTAATGCACTAATGAAAACAACATAAGCTGGGAGTAACTCCACGCGGTGAAGGCGGAAACAGTTTGATAACTGGCTAAAACTCCCACAAAAATGTCCTCTACACTATATGCCTTCGGGCTTATGTTGTTATATGTGCGTGTAGATGTAATATGTTGTCACGTAGCAAAATATAGCAGCAGGCGACATCTCGTGGACTAGGGCTGAACTCGGGTCACATATTTTACATCGAGCCGAGAGATGGCGTTGCGCGAAAGGACGGTCGTTAATATAATAAATAAATTCAAATAAAGAACGATCGGGTTAAAAAATATAAAAAAAAGGGACTTAGGATAAAGATATTAAAAAATAAGAACCAACTCATGAGTCTGAAATTAAAATACAAGTCGCGGAACGCACGAGTCTATGGTTCAGGAAAAGAGAATTGGGAGCGGTCGATCGTGAGGCGAGGAGAAGCCTCCAGAAGAACGACCGAAACTTGCGTGGTGTCGCGAGTTTTTTGTCGACATAGCCGGTACCCAAGGCTGGCGTGTGGTGCAATAAGCCCCATGGGGTGGTGCATCTGAAGTCTGGCTCATCTCTCTATTTGGCTCTTTTGGCGGGCCTAGGGTGGGAACCCGTTTTGGAGGCGTCGCACATACGGGTATTTGAACCTAAAAGCTGGCCAAAAATGATTTTTGCGAATTCTTTGATATTGAAAAACAACATAGTCGCTTAAATAGCTTAAAGTACCTCGCATCATGTGACAACCATTGTTTTTGGCTTGAGTCATGCGCCGCCCACTGGCATCAGTCGGAAGTTACAGTTCGCTTTAAGTTTGCGCGTGATTGTTCGAAATTCTCTCAGTGTGACCGCACAATACTTGTTATTATTTTGTGTTTGAAACTTCTACAGAAAATATTTATGATGGATCCGTCACAACCAGGTATGTAGTTACAGCTTTAACCATTTCTACTTAAATATACTTTGAGTTTTAGTATTTATTGTAAAGAACAAAAGTTTAAAAAAAATAGGTAAATTTACGCGTTTTAGATACAATCTTTAAGAGTTTTACTTAACTTCTAAGCTTTTCTATGCAACGAATTATACATATAATTGAAGAAGACAAATCTAGTAATGTGCTTAATTTAAAAGTTGCCGTGGAATACCGCGGATGTATTTTTCACATATTTTTTTAGTAGATAGGGTATGTCGAGAAAAAATTGCAAATGAATTTTATTTTTCTTTATTTTCCTTCAGGCCCATCTGGTGTCAAATGTTTATCCCGAAAAGACATTTATAATGTGGTGGATAGTTTACAGGAACAAAATTTTGCTCGAAAATTGAATTACATGGAAGAAACCCTAATCAGTGAGTTCTGTAAACATGAAGATCAACGGAAAGATTGGAAACAAAAATTATCGTTGATAAAGCATCAGTTTAAATCCAGATGGCATGCAGCACATAAAAAGAAAGATATATTCGAAACGAACAACAATGACTAGACGCTAACATTTTTCAGAGCTCTATGGTGCCATTACAGTTAGTGTGTTGTAAGAAAAAAAATGTTGATTGGGAAAATCCAACGGCCTCATCGCCGCGGTACTGTAGACCCATTAGAATAAGATTCCTACACGAGTCTGTTGATATCACGAACGAAGAGATTCAGTATATGAATTCAAAAATTAATGATCTCGAGCCCACGGAATTCCAAGATATGAAAATAGGCCATACTATGCTTTGTACTATGGTAGATAGCAAAATATGTAACGCAGCAACACATACAAAACCAACTATGAGATGTTACATATGTGGTGCGACCTCTAAGGAATTCAATGATTTAACAAAAAAAAGGGATGTCAAAGAGGAATCATTAAAATTTGGACTCTCGATACCACATGCTCAAATAAGATTTTTCGAAATCATTTTGCATTTATCGTACAAACTACCTCTCAAAAATGGCAACTTAGAACAAAGTTTGATAGAGATGTAGCCAAAGAAAGGAAAAAAGAAGTACAGTATAGATTCAGAAGTGAGTTGGGACTAATTGTGGATGTTCCTAGAGCCAATTTTGGCAACTCGAATGATGGAAATACAAGCAGGCTATTTTTTGCAGACTACGAACTATATGCTTCAATAACTGGCATAGACGTTAATCTAATATTCAGATTTGAAATTATCTTAGAAGCCTTATCTAGTGGATGTAAAATCAATTTAGAAACGTTTGAAAAATATTCAAGAGAAACTGAAGAACTGCATGTTCAGTTAGTTATATGAATGGCATCCAATGTCGCCAACTATTCATAAAATTCTGCGACACGGTGCAGAAGTAATTTCGTCAGCCCTACTTCCAATCGGTCAGCTGTCGGAGGAGGCTGCAGAAGCCCGGAATAAACATTTTAGAGATTACAGGCTAAATTATCCAAGAAAATTTTCTCGAGAAGCTTGTAACCTAGATGTTATAAACCCCAAGTCCTTCTGACATCAGATCCTCCATATCAGGTATGAGAAAAATACCAAAAAAGAAATCCAAACCGTTCCATAAAAAAACGTCAATCTTATTATTACCTGCCGAAACATCAAGTATTGACTCTAATTCAGAAACTGATACTGATTTAAATAGTGACAACGAAGTTTAAACTATTTTATAATAATTTAAATTTTTGTCACAAGTACTATTGTAACTTACTGGAGCTGCCTCAATTTATGTATGACACAATGTGTGGATGAAATAAATATTTTTGTATTTTTTTTTTGTATTTTGTTTTATTTGTAATATGTGACTAAACAAATGATAAATACATAACATTTGTAATGATTGGCACCTTTACACTCATTTAGAGACAAAAAATATTTTTGGCCAGCTTTTAGGGTCAAATACCCGTATGTGCGTCGCGTCATAATTTATTTCTGGTGGCCTTGATTCCCATTGGATCAGGCTTGTTGGAGTGGATGTGGCTGAACCCTGATGGTGCGGCACATCAAATTCTCTTTCGACGACGACTAGACAGGTATAAGCTGTCATGATTATTTTGCTCCGGGTGTTCCCGAAATACCTAATCCCGCAGGCCGCGTTCAACCGTGCATTAATCTGACACCCGTTAGTTAGTGAAGCCAAGGGTCTTTGTACCGTAATCCAGAGGCGTAATCCCGAAGCGTAATTCAGAAGTGTTAGTTAGAAGCGTAATTCAGAAGTGTTAGTCAGGAGAACTAATCCGAAACGTAGACTCCCTGTCCTTGTTTCTTTGTTTTGATGTATCTAGTGATTGAGAGTGGGTTTCCGACAGGTTGCACGTAAGTAGGCTATTGGCTTGATATAGTGTGCATAACCTGAGATACTTTTGTAACGACTGAGCCGTGATCACAACGGTTCACCTCACGAATCCTCATCAAGCGACCCTGAGCTTGCTGAATTGTCTCATGTGGATTCCCTGTCCCACTCCGACCCGAGACGGAGTGAGTCAGGAAATCGGCTAGGTAAGTTAGGAGTTTGTTTTGTCATATATTTATGACACAGGGTAATTATAAAAATAAATTTGTAATTGTATCCGTTTATTGTTTTATTTAATGCTCCTAGCTACCAAGTATTTATTTACATAATTAAATTTACTGTAACTGCCGGGTAAGGGTGGAGTAAGACACCCCAGAGTTTTTTTTTAAAGCGTTACAATGTCAAGTACCTAGTTTTTAGTTCTTCAATTTAACTTTTGGTAATATTATGCGCCACAAATACACTTTAACACCAAAATAGTACAAATAATAAAAAGTAAAAACTAAAACCCAACTACGACAAAAAACGACGCTGAAAAAGTATAAAACAAGATTTTCAGAATACTGAACCTAACAAAGTTGCTAATGTAGTTGCAAGTAAATGGATACAGTAGACTCTACCAAGATGCCTTCGTTGTAAATTGACAATAATGTCATACAATACTATTCTGAAGTATGTAATATTCACTATGTAGAGATAAATTTTCATGTTTGGAAAGGCGTAGTCACACGTCGTCAAGGTGCTACGGTAGGTAGGTATATATAACGTGTGACTTGTAATTCTGTTCAGTAGGTATCTATGTATATATTTATGTAGATGTATGTATTTGTGTATCTATCTTAGTATATTGTAGTAATAATATTTGCACCAACGACAGTCCCATTTGTGGTTCGGAAGAATCTGTCCATTCTTTGGTTGCCTGGAAGAGATCGCATTAGCGATAAGGCCGCCCATTGTATATTTTTTTTGTGTTGATTGTTTTTGTTCGATATTTGTTTGGTGTACAATAAAGAATATATAAATAAATAAATAAGACCCATATTTTGTCGAAATTACCAAAAACTACTGAGATATAGCGTATTAAAGTTACTGAGTGGGGGCTAATTACGTCACGCTGTGGTAAATTTTATACCACGGCGTGACGTCATGCGACATTTCAAATCAATTTGTCTTCCTAAGTATTTGAATGAATATACTACGTATAAAAAGAAACGTGGTTAAAATCGTACTTGGATAAAAAACGGGAATGTGGCCGCCCGTAATCTGCAGATTTTCGTAAATATAATCGTATTTCGTAAATCATAGAAATTCATCTATACTAATATATAAAGCTGATGAGTTTGTTTGTTTGAACGCGCTAATCTCAGGAACCACTGGTCCCATTTGAAAAATTATTTTCGTTTGATAGCCCATTAACCCAGGAATGTTTAAGGCCATATAACATCACGCTGCGACGAATAGGAGCCGGGCATAATAACTAACTACACGCGACCGAAGTCGCGGACGGCCGCTAGGGCATAATACACGGGAAGTCCCGTGAAATACGGGATAGTTGGCTACGCCACACGTGACGCAACTCATATTGGTACGTGGCTTCCCTGTGCCTAATAAAGGGGCTCATGGCCGTAGCCATGGGGAGAGAGAATTACTAAACAAAGTATAAACGGGGACTTTCTCTAACTTTTTAATAAACCACGCAGTGACACTAGCAAAATGTACGATGTAATTGCCAGAAAACCACGTGCAACTATAGCACACAAAGATTACCCACTCTAAAAATTTTACTTGCCTTCCCCTATGCCAGTGTCGCGTAGGGCGTGTTATGTAATTAAAACGCGAATAGATAGAACGTTGTATATTGCACGTAAGTCTAGAGTACAATGTATGCTATAAGCTACCTAATTACAAGAGGAGAGACGCGACTAAGTTACTTCAGAATGTACAGCGGATGCGTAAAATGTACAATGTAAAATGTCTGCTAATATCTGATAATAATGTGTTGTCTTACAAGCTATGCACAAGCTTAAATACTAAAAAATAATACAGCTATCTCTAAACCGGAGTGGGGCTGACAAATCGGCGTTCTTGATGCTGATTCGTTGATCATGGGAGGACGTGCCATACGATTGGCCCGTGGACCGTGCCCGCGAACTCGGTCCACGTGCAAGGCGGTTCGATATTGTCCGCCGCGCTTTCTCCCACACACAATGGTCAGGACCCACGCGCTTTGTCTTACATACGCGCTTTGTCTTCCAAGATCCTTGTTTGACACTGGTATGATTTATGTGCACCCTTTCGCGGAAAGTCATCAATCGTTGGGACGTCAATAGTTGGACAATCCCTTGTTGTCATTGTTATATTGTAGCGACTGCGACCATTGCTACACCAGACTTGCCCCCCCGGGCCAGAAGCTAGGTACGCCCATGAAGGGGCTATCCACCTTGTTATCAATGTTTCATTCATTTTAATTATTATACAACGCTTTCATTCTCGATATTCCATCGTCACCATGTGCTTCCACAAACATCTACGAAGCGCTGCAGAAGCGCAAAAGTCCAAGCAACGTCCTAAAACCATTAATAAACTGAGCGCGAAATTGCTGCGTCGACCGTGTACTTTATCTCATAAGATTTTATAATGCAAATATACTTTAAACTTGTAGGGGACGCAACCTTCTTTTGTATCTGCAATGCCAACAATTAAAATTAATCTTAATCTGTAATAAAGGTACCTATGTATGCTTACATAGACGTGACACGCGTTTAAGACACATGCTAAATAGGTAAGTACGTATACGAATAACACAAGAGTAGTGATAATGGATTGGCACAGGGCAGTTGTCTTGAGGTAGGTCAGATTATTATTTATTTAATTTGAATAGGTGTAACTATACCCCATACTTCCATCCATACCTAATATTATTATAAATGGGAAAATAACTCTGTAGATTTGAATGAAATTTGGCACTCAGATAGACCTTGACTCGGTTACGGACATATGCTACTTTTCATCTTGGATCGCAGACTAAATTGTGGGTAACAGCTAGTAACAGTTGGGGATACCGGATTGAGCATTTAAAAGTAATATGGAACGGTGGACTTCCTGGCATAATTTCTCTCATAAAACAGACATATATAATAGGCATAATTTTAGTCGATTCATGCCCAAATAGGTACATCATATTCAGGGGGATAATCAAAAGATCATAACATCTTTGTAGAAGTCTCGGTGGTAAGCAACAACATCAGCCGCCGGCATAAGTTACCACGCACCAGACAAAGTCTTGCCGCCAAGCGATTCGTCGTGTTCCGGCATGATGTCTGGTGAAGCCGTACGGAGGACGGGTCTGAGCAGTTGTGTTACGATGTGTACCGGGTACGATGTGCCTAATGTTGTTGTGTCGGGAGTTTGGTCGTGGAGGGTCTCCAGATCATCCTCTGGCACAGCATCGTTGGTCGTGTTGTTGGGTTAAACCATGGTTAAACATTGCATCACCTCGCTCAACTGCCGTCTTCCTTCCTATTTACTCAGTTTTTTTGAGTGAATAGGCTTAATAAGCTAGTGCGTTTTACCATCAACGATTGCATCACTGCTTACCATCAGGCGAGATTGCAGTCAAGCACTAGTTTATAAATAATAAAAAAAAAAAAGTTATGACAGACTGGGGCTTGGTCCTTACTGAGTGGCGAACTGCCTACTGCTCGCCGCTCAGTAAGACGCGTTGTGGCCATTCGCGCCTCAAAGAGATGTCAGCACATCGAGCGACGGGATCCACGAAGACCGATGCCTGCCAGGAGTATGGGTTGTGGTACGAAAGAGATTCCGTGGCCCCTGGTGCACAGGCAAGTGATGGAACACTGGTGGGTTTTAGTCCGTAAAAGTCTGATAGCCCTTCCACCCCGCCCAGAGTGGAAGACGTCATTAAACGATTTCCCATCCTCAAAAATTAAAAAAAAACATAGTATGTTTTATGGAGTAAGGGTGCAGGGTTCTCCACGATGTCTACCTATAGAAAATACACATGAATTTAAAAAGTTACTCACAGAGGAAATGTGTTTTACTTGTATTTCACAGCGCTGTGCTCTCTGTGTCATGGTGTGCCCAAGACTTGACCTTTCCACCAGGCTTTATGTTTGGGGCGGCCACTGCTTCTTACCAGGTTGAGGGTGCCTGGAATGCTAGTGGTAAGGAGTCGTTATAAGTTACTTGAAACACACCTTAAATACATATAATCAACATAAGGGTGAAAGGAAGTCAGAACCTGCAGTATAATTGCGTAACACACTATCAGTAGCTAATGGTTTCATTTTGACAGTTCCACAACATTCATTGCGATATTTAACATTGTTGGGCACATACATTTTTCGAACATAGGGAGTAATGGATTACCAATATGCTTCAAAATAATTTTAAAACCAATCGTGGAGGTACTTTGATGCATTTCTAGTACAAAAAAGTTTTATGTAGGTACGGACGACAGCAGGTCAAGCTACCCAAAACTGTCAAATATTCTCACTCAACTTGAGCCTTAATGCATTAGTGATAAAGTTGAAATTCTAATAAAGATTGTGGTAGCTTGATTTGCCTCATTACATATAGATACAAAAATTGCTAAAGCTCCGATCGTCACATGAAACTAAAAATCACTAACAAAATGAAATAAATATCTGAATTTTATAGACAAAGGAGAAAGCACTTGGGATCGGTACACCCATAAACATCCTGAAAAGATTAAAGACCAGAGCAATGGAGACGTGGCCTGCGACTCTTACCACCAATGGAAGAGAGATATCGAGATGGCTGTGGAACTAGGGATTCACTTTTACAGGTAAGTAGTGTCCGACCGAAACTTGTTTTATTACCGAAACCGAAAGCAAATATCGGCAACGTTCTCTGTTTCAATCGAAACCGAAACTTCCTTATAAGGATTATATTTTGAGGAAAAAATAAAGAAAATGTTGTTATAATCTTGCTGTACATCACACTCGTCTCCACGGAGTAGGCAACTCGTTCATGGGTCAATGTATACACTTTTACAACAAGCTTCCCATGGACATTCGAAACTTACCCATTAAACGATTTAAGAACCATATAAAGGCCAAACTTTGCTAAAAGGGGTATTATAAAATCACAGATTATTTAGAAGACAAAAAAGCTTGGGACTGAGCTGCTCGCTCTGTTAAGCAATGCGTAATTATAAGGTAAATTATCGTAAACATTTTCATTTTTAATGAAAATGTTCATGTGTTTTTTTTCATTCAGTCGTTATTGTTTTCTCTATACATATATTACATAGATAAGCAGCGACCGACATTTTCATTTTTACCCGACTACGGCAAAGCAAAAGGAGGGTTATGATTTTGACAGGCTATGTATGTATGTATGTATGTATGTATGTATGTATGTATGTATGTATGTATGTATGCATGTATGTATGTATGTATGTTCATCTGTTCCCTCGTAACTTCTAAACTACTTATCAGAATTCGACAAATGATATATCATTAGAAGCGTCTTAACTGTCCGCTGGTTATAGGCTATATGGGGTTTCACAAAATTTACTGTGGCGCCCTCTAGCGGACAAAACATACAGAGTAAAAAACTAAAGTTAAGATAAATATGCCGTGTTTGATATCATTTGAAAGCCCTTTACTTGTACATTTTGAATATATATATATTGCTAGCATTTGCGTGTGACTTTACCTGTATTCATGGGCTGGTTGCATATAATTCACATCTTTTCGTTCATAGCTTCTTTACTGCTTATCAGAATAAGACCACTGCAGTACCATTAAAAGGGCCTTGATATTCTGTTAGTTATGAGCTATAAGGCTTGTCACAAAATTTAGTATTGCGCCCTCTAGCGGACAAAAAGTTCTATGTTAATATAAAATTAAAATAAATGTACCGTGTTTGGTATCAAGTGAAAGAGCTTCACGAATGCTTTATGCTTGTACATAATTACAAGAATGCTTTAATGATGTTAAATATGAGCGATAAGAGTAAAGCGCGGATCACGGGAACTGTGAATCGCTTTATGCAATGTAGAGCAGTGTGAACATTATTAGAATATGTAATGCACTAATGAAAACGACATAAGCTGGGACTAACTCCACGCGGTGAAGGCGGAAACAGTTTTATAACTGGCTAAATCTCCCATAAAAAGGCCTCTGCACTATATGCCTTCGGGCTTATGTTGTTACATGTGCGTGTAGATGTAATATGTCAAGTACCTAGTTTTTAGTTCATCAGTTTAACTTTTGTTAATAATATGCGCCACAGATACACTTTAACACCAAAATAGTACAAATAAAATAAAGTTAAAAAACTAAAACCCAACTACGACAAAAAACGACGCTGAAAAAGTATAAAACAAGATTTTCAGAATACTGAACTGAACAAAGTTGCTAATGTGTAAAGAGATAAATTTTCATGTTTAGAAAGGCGTAGTCACACGTTGTCAAGGTGCTACGGTAGGTAGGTATATGTAACGTGTGACTACGCCTTTCCAAACATGAAAATTTATCTCTACATAGTGAGTATTGCATACTTCAGAATA